>JBBPDC010008150.1:0-13653 GCA_037974485.1 Hemigrammopetersius urotaenia | reverse complement strand
TGAGGCAACTGCCATGTGATTGGTTGATTAGATAATTGCATTAATGAGAAATTGAACAGGTGTTCCTAATAATCCTTGAGTCATAGGTGAGTATATTTCATAAACAGATATATTTTTGTACGCTGGTTCCTCCAGTTTATAGAAATCAGTTTATACTGCCCTTATTCTTGTGATAACTGAATGTATCATATTTTTGGATTCCAGGTATGTCCATGTGCACATTAAGATTAGTCCACCATTTCTACTACATTCGTTCCTGCACTGTTTCAATGACGTGTATTCTCACTGTTTTAGACATTTGTGATAACGTTCCTCTCTACTCCATGCGCAATTGTTTTCTGCTGGCTTTCATTTTGGAATGTCTATAAGCTGCCAACAGAAATCTAGCATAACTAGTAAAGCAGTGGACAAAAAGGCTCGTCTGTGACGGTTGGGTCAGTGGCCGCTAGAGGCCACTGCTTTTGTGTTGATTTTCGATGTCTTTTATTTTGATATCCCGTTCTGTTTTTCCCTGCCTGTTTTCTGGTCCCACCTGTGTTGCGTTTGTTTCCCTGATTTCTGTGGGTATTTAAGTTCTGTTTATTCACCAGTCTGTGTCAGTCCATCACCCTTAGCACCCTTTACCCTTGTTCTGTTCCTGTTTCATGCACGGTTTCATTAAAAGCAAAGAATGGATGCCTGCCTGTCTGCCTGACATGGGAAAAAGCAGATGGACTGACCCTACCAAAAGGGACCGGCAAGCAATCCGCGAATGGATCCGCGGAGGCAGCAAACGCGGCTTTGCCGGATGGGGACAGTTGGAGTGGGGTCAGTGGGACTGGGCTCGTGGCCGGGCCAACGGAGCGTCGGTGGTCGGTCCGCGAGTTGCTTAATGGTGGAGCGTCGGAGGACGAGGAGGAGAACCAGAGCTCTCTGTGGTTCGGGTGGATTGAGGGAGCTCCGGTCATAGAGACAGAGCGTCTCGTGGGCCCCTGCATTTCTGCGTCGTCCACCCGGTCCACAGATGCCCAGAGGGCCTGAGGGCTCCTCCGATGCATCACCACTCCGGTTCGGGCCCGTCACGCCTCCAGAGGTCCGGCCGCGGACGGTCTTGCAGGCCTCACTCCCCGCCCAAGAAGGCCCGGCGCGGAAGAAGAGCGCAGGCCGCATCTCGTGCCCGCTCCTCGCCTTCGTCACCATCCACCCACACCGAAGCCCAGGTCGCAGGCCCCTCTAGGCACGCTAGGGCCAGCTAGCGGGGAGGCTAGCGGAGGTAGGGGATCGGGTCGATCTCTTAAGCCCCGTAGACGTAGACCAGGGTGAGCTACAGGTCCCCTTAGTCCCCTTGCCCAGACTAGAAACAGTTCCAGTCAGCCAAGAAGCCCCCTGGGTTAGTGAGGAGCAAGAAGTAGCCTGGCTAACCGGGCTTTTAGCAGGCTTAGCGGTAGCCGCTAACTTAGCTGCGAGGCTAACAAGAGTAAACACGGGGGTTTTAGTGCCATCAGGGGGAAGGGACATCCCCATGTTTTTTTGGGGGGGGAGTACTGGTGTTGGGGCGGGGGGGGGAGGGGGTTAACAGGGGTTAGAGCAGCCACTAGGGAGGTTAGTGGGCGCCTACATAGTGGTTGCAGCCAGGGGCCGGCAGACCAGCCGGACAAAGAGTCACGTGGTGCACACCCAGACGAGGCCCACGGAGGGGCCTGCCTGCCAGACAGCGCGGGGCGTGGTGCGCGCCCAGCCGAGGCCCACGGAGGGGCCGTCATGCCGCACGACAGCGGTGAGCCTGCAAGGAGGTTTCCGGACCACCCTGCCAGCGGAAGGACTACCCGGTGGCGGGGCTACCGCCTTGGACCTTGTGGGGTCCCTCGGAGAGGGACCCGGACCGCGGGACAAGGACAACGTCCTACGGTCCACATAGTACACTATCACTTCACATGCAGCCACAAGTCATTTTCTTTATTATGTAGTCTTTCAATTCAACATCCAACTAGGTTTGGTCAGTTTAGGTGTCTATGCAGTGGACTGAATTGGTAGAAATGAATGAAAAGCTGATGAAGCTGATGCACAGATAAAGCATGCGTGATGCTATGTGGGCATGATATGATAGTAAAGCACGCTGCCTGGAACAGGATTATTCACAATATACATGCACCAAAACACATGCAGAGGTATTCTATACATTTAAGCTCCTTGTATCAATGGGAGGTAATGTATGTCTTGAATTAATGTGATTACATAAAAACAGATTCTAAAGGAATGACAAGGTGTTTAGCGGTAGCAGTACCACAGCTCTGAGGGACTGACTGTCTCTCTCTCTCATACATACACACACATCTGTATTTGCAACCAGTCTCCCACTCTACAAGACCAGAGCTGAACCTCTTTATTCTGAGCTATATGTTTGTGTAGGTGGGCTTGTCTGTGTACATGTCTAACCTGCATATCTGTGAAGCTCGGTGCTGACTGTGTCCTCTGTAAAATCTCCAGACTCTGCAGCAAGCGACTCAGCTCTATCAGACTGGACTGGCAATGAGCAAGCTCTAAAACAAACACACAAACATTGGGTGCATTTTAAAGACATAGTATTTCAAAGCCAAAAAAATATTTCAAGTAAAATGATAGGTCAAAAGTGTGCTATTGCTCCAAATGCTGTTCTTTAGTTTTCGTCTAGTATGTCTGTGTTACCTTCTGCACACTTGTCCATCTCTTCTGACTCCTGGAGCCATGCTGCCACTTTGCTCTGGCCGTTGCTGTAGGAGGGTGGCAGGCTGGTGGTGCATGGCAGGGGCGGCTGCCAGGGCAGAGAACTGGGCTTCAGCTGCTGCTGAGAACACACAAAATTACATTAAATACATGTGGTGGCCTAGTGGTTAGGGTTCCAAGACTCTGTCTCTGTGTGACTGTGTAGTCACATAAGCAATTTGCTCTGGGATCAATAAAGTTTTCTGATTCCATAACCTCTTACAAACCTAAATCCAACTATGCATCACCCGCACACAATACAACCATGCTCATCATTTGTCAGTGATCTAGGTGAAACAGCACTACACAAAGTAAACAAGGTGGCCTTAGTGTTACTTAATTAAAGTAAAATGATTCCCAGTCCATGTCTGTGGACCGAGACTTGAACTGGCATTCTTCCAAATATAGGACCAATGTTTAAACAGCTAAGCTGATTGTGACTTTTATCATTCAGACAATGCATTTGCTTTAGCTAAGATAATTAATAGAATATATCTGACATCGTTCGTCTCCATGATGCACACGTTTTTACATTGCAGTGTAACGTTACACCCGAATAGTAGTCAGTACAAAAGATTGTTATTAAAACAAATAGTTATGCCAATGTAGTTAGGCTACATTTTAAAACTGAACTACTGGCACTGTATCTGCCTGTTCCTGCAATGTTCCATTAGAGAGAAAGCACAGTATGGATGAAATGAAGAGCTGGTGTGTTTTTTGATGAGTCATTACTGAGTTGCACTGAGTGTGTCACAGAGACCATCCCTGGAGGACTACTATATCTAACACACACACAAAAGCACAAAGAAAGACAGAGAGAGAAAGACAGGGAACAGGGGAGAGACAGCAAGAGAGAGAGAGTCAGAGAGAGAGAGAGAGAGAGAAAGGGAGAGAGAGAGACAGAGAGAGCACAACCATGCGTGTGAGAGATTCACCTTGGAATCATGCGCAGAAGAGGGGGTTGTTTGAGGTGACTCGAGGCCGGCGGGAGGAGGAAAGGCTCGCAAGCTGGCATCACGAGGCGAACGCACAATCTCGTTCTGCCTGTACAGACGGTGGTGACGCAGCTTACACACCCAGGCATCAAACACGTCTGGTGACTTCACCTACACGCACACACACAAGCAGAGGACAGTGAGGAGACAGACAGCACATGTCTTCAGCATCTGTCCGTCTGCTTCGCTGCTCGCTTCGTTATGGCAAACACAAAAGCACCACCACACAATAGCCCTAACGCACACCCACACACAGAATGTCTTTTCTGTTGTCTTATCTTCTCTCTCTCAGACTCTCACCTTCAGATGATAGATATGCTCTTCTGTGTCAAGGTCTATGCGCCGAGCTCTCTTCTTAATGGACATGACAGAAAGACCTACATCTATACTGCCATGGAGCTTTCCTTTCTGAATCTGACACACAGAGAAAGAATCAGACTTCCATTATGCAGTCACTATACATTATCATACTACATTTATTACTCACCATAATTCTACCTATTTAATATTTACTAAAAATGATTTTTTTTTTTTTATAATTATTTGAGTTATCAGTTTTTAGCCATAAAACACAGCATTTAAAAGTTCTTAAAAAGACAAAATTGTTCTTTAAAAGATTAAACGGTAAAAAATAAACACGTATCACACTTGTTTTTCACAACTGTCAACAGCCAGGAATAAAGGCGATTATATTGTCATTATCTAATTATGGTACATCATACTGAAGATAAAGTACTAACACTACATCCATGTACATGTTACACAGCACACAGGCTCACACAGGTCATACTGTACTTACATCTATGGGGGACTTGGAATACTTCAAGATTCCATTGTCCAGGACAAAGAACCGCTGTATAAAAAACAGCAACAGCAAAATCTCGATAAAACAGTAAAGTGTTTTACATAGTAAATGTTTGCAAAGGCTGCATTCCGGAAGAACGGTAGTGACATCAGTGTTAGATCAGAATGTGCAAATACAAATTCACTTTTAAGCACACAGTTGCTTCCTTTAGGGTGGACTCAACTTTATGTGACTACTACAGCTGGTATGTTAAAATTGATGTGGTGGAGTGGGTAGGTACACGATGAAGCAGTATACGTGTCTCTGACATCTATTCCTTCAGGATCAATGATGTTTTCTGATTCTGACCTTGTGCCAACCCTTCAGTGGCCATTTTCTCTTCTTCAGCATAAAACCTTCATGTTTGTCAGGCCTCTGCACATTCGTCTGCCCGATCTTCAACCCTTCAATGATCTCCCAGCTGTCTGCTTCCTATAGAAAAGAAAGAGACAAATACAGTAAACAGAAACACACACTCTGTCTTGAGATTTATGTCCATGTGGTATGTCTAATACAGTGAGTCAATGGAGCAACAAGCCAATTTTAAGCACAGAGATGGCGAGAGAAATAATACCTGGTAAAATTAGTGTGAATAAATTACATGCAGGCCACTTATTCTGTTTCAGCAGCTCTTGCTCTCTCAGCACTTCCAATTCCACATAATTTACTGTCTCTCCCTCTCTACATCACAGAGATGAGCACATGCACATGGATATTTAGCCACACAAACACACGCATACACACTAGGGATGTCAGAATTCTAGATTTTGGTGGGACGATTATCATCTGGGAAATAATCACGATTTTATGATTACTTCGATTATTTCGCATGTATTAATTTCACAGAGTAGACAATCATATTCCTAAGATGTGTTTACCTTTTATTTATCACTGTCTTTAAAAAAAAAAAAAAAAAAAAAAAGACACAAAAACCATAAACATAATAAACATAATTGTGCCGTTTTAAATCACAGTTAATCGTGAAACTGGTTAATCGTGACATCCCTAATACACAAACACACTATCAAGATTGTTTTTTTACCTTCAACTTACAGGAAATAATACATACAGATGCACCATAACCATATTCATACTAAAGAACAGGATATTTTCCTAAAGCAGTATCATTTTCCTACTTGTTTGTTAGGTGAGGCTGACTCTTCAGGTGTAAAAGATGAGAAACAATCTATCTAACGAAGCCAATGGACCTGAGAGAGGCTATTGGATTTCAAATGGAAGTAAATGTCAAGAAGAGCATTGCATGCCTTTGGATTTGTTTATCTGTCAGTATCTGGACCATTATTAGAAAGAAGGTCCAATTAGCTTTCTAAGTTTACTCGCTGCATTGGATTTATGTGTTTTTCCAGTTTTACCCAGTTTGCTTGGGCGCCAATACAAATGGCGGAGGAGAAATTCTGCTACACTGAATATATAAGTCAGCCCATTACGGTGAAAATACTTGTATTTATTCCAAAATATGAGGTTATTTGTTAAAATGTCACAGACGTTTCCCAAGAATAAGCTAAAGCTGCCCTTCAAGCCTTTAATTTGTCACTAATATCTAATATCTCACTCCAAAATATATTCTCATAGACAGTAATGGTTTAATATGGTTTAAGAAACTATATGAAATATATATAAGCCATTAATGATGGTGTAATATCAGGATCATTTCATTTAGGATTCAAAAGGATTTACCTGATGTTCAGCTGAATATGTTGCTCGATTTAATTAGTCAGTGTGATATTTGTAACTTCACATAGAGGTTCTTCCCATCATCAGATAAACAGGCAAAACGGCAGAATGTTTCTTTTAACTACAAGGCTTTCGAGCCCATTTAATTTAATCTATTATAGTCCACTATTAAATTACACACGTCAGTGTAATATATCTAAACTATGGCTACAAGCATCAGCAACAGCAGACATCAGCAACACAATCAGATCACACTTTGAATGCTAGCATCTTTCAGGCCAACAGATTATCTTGTGTGTGTGTGTGGGTGTATGTGTGTGTGTGTGTCAATGCACTCAGTCACCCAATGCTGAAACAGGGTTGATTGAACAGAGGAGGCTCAGAGAGCTGTTTGGTTGTAGAGTTCAGAGGGAGATTGAGAGTCATTGAGGCTGGTGAAGCAGCACACTAGAAACATCAATGCAGCCCTTCATTAAAGAAGCCATTACTTGGTCTGCTATATTCTCCAGCCATTTGTGCTCTTCAGTAAGTGAAACACTATTGTGATTGCTCTCTGTAATAATAATGAGCCGGCCCACTTAATGCAGGCCTACATGGCACAATTTCACTGATGATCATCGACGATTCAAAAGCAAAACACTTCTATAGTGGGCTTTCACAATAGTAATGATGTAAAACACTGTTCGTTTAAGCTTAAAAATGACTGAATGCAGCATCTGGGACTTTTAGGCTCAACCCGTCTAAGATTATGCTCCTGGTCACATTAAGTACAACTTATCATACAATCATTTAAAACTGTTTTACTAATCATTGATCATGTTGTAGTGACTTTTGTCTGCCTCAGAAGCATCTTCTGATAATATGAACCTGTAATCTTTAGAGAACGCATGATACCACAATTCAATTTCGATACTGAAATATTTACTGTCGACCAATTCCGATCCAATACCTTTTCTTTACAAAACTTCAAAGCTTTAAAATGAGCTATTTATAGCACTTCGCTCAAGTAGGCCATCATGCTCAAACCACTCAAACACTGGACGGCCCCAAAGGAAGAACTACACTGCTAAAAACATGACATCACACAGTTTGTGCTATTTTAGGCTGCGTTCTTTCTTCGCTTAATGATACTCAGTCCAGCATTTTCTGCTGATGCTGCTCCCATACTGACTCTCATCAATTTGCCATCACTAATAATACGTCTAACCACCCCCACCTATCGTCAAATGATGGAAGACCATACTGATACCATATTTCGATCAGAAATGTGCCATGTTATGAAATAAAAATATGCTATGATTTCTGAATCATGCTGGCTTTAATCTGTAATGCTGTGTAAACATCTCACTTGTATACACACACACACGCACATGCGTATAGTAAAACACACAATTCTAACATTGCAATACCCCAATGAGTCAACACTGCAGGTGTGTGTATGCGAGACTCAGTAAAAGGACAAACAGTCCTGGGGGACACTTTAAGAATAAATAAGGTAAATAAATATAAACTCAACAGTAACACACCTATAGTCACTACTAACACATCGCTTCTGTCTAACGTACACTGATCTATATACAAGAGGGAGAAGAGACCAGCCGCAGTGCAGCGAGAGCAGCTGAATCACACTTAGCATTTGGTTGACAGTCAGAACTGTGTGTTTGTGTAAACTCACGGACGACCTGAACGCAGGCTGATAACAGTAGTCTGCAGTTAGAGTGACTGGTGCCAGCAGAATGATGCACCTAGTGCACGGCAGGGAGCCGAATGAAAAATTCATCACATGAAGAGGATGCTGGGAAATGCCTCGCAGCATTTCCCAGACTCGGAGAGGCCAGTCAGAAGGCTTATCATTCACTGCCTCACTCTAACTGTCTCTCTCTCTCTCTCCCAAACACACACACACAATTTACCATCCTTTCAGTGTAGACCATTTGCCTGCTGAGGTTCTACATTTAAGCATGAAACGGTGTTATTAACTGTCACCTAACTAAAGCATTAAAATTTCAAACTTCAAATCCGAACTCAACCTGAGTCTGTATTTAATGATAATTAGATGTGGTCATGTCTGCCAACATGTGACTATGGAAAAAATGAATTTGATGGTGGTCTGGTCAGACATCATGAGACGGGGGAAAATATGTGAGAAAAAAAAAACAAAAACAAACAACCAATGCTTTCAAACCATGTAATGTGTAACAAAAAGCTAATAGTCATTAAAAGACCAATGAGAAACTCAAACATGAGATTCGAACATGATCTGAAACCAACAAATACAAGAGAATAGACTGAACTGGATTTGAATAGCTGGGTCCAATCATGTACATAGAAATATTTCAAACTCTAATCCTGCTTTTGGGAAAAGTTGTGGGAAACTATGGGGCAGTTTTTTCACAGGCTCTTCCCGGCTCTCTCAATGATGAATAGCACTCCAGGCAACACATACCATGCGAGGATCTGCCTATACGGCAGTAATGGAAAAAAATCACTGGCTCTCGTACTTTTAAATAAATCTCGCTTGACAGGAGGAGTGGAGGAAACCTGCAAAAAGAGGGTGTAAATATTACAGCTAACTTTATGTAACACAATGGATTCAGAGCAGAGCTGGGAACAGATGTAATATAAATGGTATTTCCCCTTCTTTTTTCTTTGCCAGTCTCATATATTTGTCTTGTATTTTTTTCCCATGAGACCTACTTATGGTTCCTATGAGCTCAAATGTGTTAAAAACATCAAAAATACATTTTGTTATGTATTTTGAAGTACTTTATGTACTTTGTTTTTACATGACCAATTACAACCTTTTTTTTTTTTTTTTACAAGATAAGATAAACCTTTATTAGTCGCACAAGTAGGAAATTTGCTTGGTTGCTGTGGTACATATGTAGGGAATGGGTAGGGAACCCCTAGACCCTCACACAGCGCAGGGCCCCCCCGGTGGAGGGCCATCCACGCTCTGAAAAGGCCCGTCCCCCAGCAGGGCGGATCCCACCGCAGTGACCCAGTGGTGCAGGTTGGATGTAAGGGGGCGTGGTCATGTCTCCATTCACACAAGTCACATGACATTGAATTTTTGGGGGGAGAAAACATCTTTTTAAATTTTTAACTTGCATTAGCTGCCCAAAGCCAAAACAACACTTTTAGAGCTTCCAAAATAAAAGAAAAAAAATGGTTGCCATTGGGATTATATGGGTTAAATGTAAACAGACTGTTTTTGTGAGTGTGCTAACAAGATTCATATGCAAATGACATTTACTTCAATTTAGTGCCACGTGCCTCATTTAAAAAGCGGCCCAGGTTGAAACACTCCTAACTAATTCTCTTGGGTATAGGCAGGACTAACCATCTGTAGGCTGATGTATTTGAGCTGATATCTGTGTTTTTGGCAATTCTGTTTATGTTTGCCCTCAATGAAGATGTAAGTGCTATGCTTTGAAATTTTAACAGCTTTCACACATTTATAAAATAAGATATGGGCTCTTTAACCCACACTGCATGATTGTACTTGGTAAGAATGCCCTTCCCTCTGTCTGAGGGGGCAAAAAAAAAAAAAAAAAGCAGGAGCGAAGGAGTTTCCCTTCTGACAGTGAGGCCGCAGCTGTGTGTTGAGCACCACTGTAAAGGCAGACAGAAATAATGAGGGCTTCCCCTCTACTAGGGTGTCTGAGCACACACTGACTGTAGTATGAGGGCTGCAAAGCAGCTTTGATCTGAAGAAGCATTGTCTCACAGCAGTGACACTAACATGGTAGTAGCATGTCAGTGTGTGTGTGTGTGTGCGCGAGCGCTGTACAGAGAGGATCACACAAAGCCGTGTTGCTGGAGGTTTTAAACAACTTAGTGTCGCTCCAGGGCTGTGAACAGTCCATCAGGCAAAAGATAGAACACTTTTAAAAAAGAAAATTAAAAGAAAGAAAAAATTGTGCACAGATGCACATATGAACACACACACACATATACTGTATATGTACATAGGTACTAACTCACTCACTCACAGAATCCTTATGCCCACATGCACACACACTCACCCAGGAGGTTTTATTGATCACATCTGGTCCATTCTTCCCAACAAAGCTGTATTGATCAATATTCATCTGCGTGATCTGCTGTGGATCACTACTTCAAATAAAAGGAAGCTTCTTTCATGGGAACATCCCAAGCATGTGGAGTTAAGGGTTAAACTCTCTCTCATCAGCTTGCTGAAGTCCTTCAAAGCATTCCTTCACCATACAAATGAGAATGAAGGTCAGACTGAGAGAGAGAGAGGGGTGAAGGGGGGAGTAAGAAGAGAGTCCACCTCAGTGCAGCCCATGCAAACACTGAGGTTCTCTTTTTCTCTCATTTATTTTTCACATGCTCACTTTGGGACTGAGTGAGGTCAGAGATTCCAGACAGTGTCTAGTTGCGACAGAGCCTCACTAATCTGAAGGCAGTCTGGTTAGGGGAAACACATATACCCAGACAGAGCATGTGACAGCAGTTGCCTTACACACCACTGTGGCCATTTTGATAATATACAAGCTTTGTGGCCGCTTTTATAACCACTTAAATAAAATGCATGCTTTTGTGCCCCTCAATGATGCAACAATATGGAATTCCTAATTTAATTTATCTAAGACCTAAATGTGTTTAATACTGATATCAGTAGCTGATTTCACTTTTAATGAATGTCAATTTTTTCCCTTTAAATCATGTTTGCTGTATAATCAATACGTGACTAACATCTATTGATTACAATATAAACATGATTTAAATTGACTATAAAACTCTACCGAAGCATCACTACTTTAATTTGAAAAGCTACATTAAAAATGACTGCCTTTAGCACATTGTGTCCATCAGAATAAAATACAGTGGTAGTGAAATACAAGGATAGGACTATTATGGCCTTCCTGCCAGTATGTAAGGAAGGTCCTCTGTCTGGGTGTGGAGGTGATTATTGCAAACAATTGTAAGCTATAAAAATTACATTTTCCAACTTGTCAGTAAATAAATCTGTCTATAAATCAGCTATTTTTCAATGCCCTCTGTTCTCGAGTAAGCTGTTCTCTTTCCGCTCCTCACTAGAGCAGAGGACTGAACCCAGCTCAGTCTTACCTGTCTGCTGTCCCTCTGAGAGGAAGAAGAGGAGGAGGCACTCTTGTGTGTGGGCGTGGAGCTCTTGTGGACAGGCGTGCTACTCCTCTCTTCCATGCTGGAGGCACGGCCCTGGTGCCCTCGTGAATGATGGTGCGACATATCCACAAATGCAGCTCTCTCTCTCTCTGTATCTTTTTTCCTCTCGTTATCTCTCTCTGTCCAACTCTCCTCACGTTCTCTTCTCACCGCTGATAAACAGCATGACCAGAGAAAACTGCCTTTAAAGGGACTTGGCAAAACTCACAGCTTCTCACCTGAAACCCAGAGAGAAAGAAAAATACACTGTATCACTGCATGAATACAACTGATTACCACTTTTGTTTCCAAGAAACTGTCCGTTCCAGAGAGCGAATATTTAAACCACTGTCTGATATCTACTCATATGTCAGACTTGTGAAGGGGTGTGTGGGTCTGTTCATTAACACTATTTAAAAGACTAAATGCTCTGAACAAAAGCCTGTGCATATCCTACAGACATTCTGGGCAGAGTTAGACAAAAGATGATAATAAAGCTATGCTATGTTGGCTAAAACACATTGCCAAAATACAGTGGTCTTCAGTATCAGATGTCAGTGTAAGCTCTAAGCTTAGAGAGCTGGCTTAGGCTCCACTGTTCAGTACTGCAGTCTCCGAAACACCACTGTGATTTCCAGTGTATTGTTATGCTGCCAGAGACGCCTCTAAACCTCCTCTATAACATTTATTTATTCAGCAGACAACAAAGAGTGTGAATGCCCTTACTGGGCTAAAACAGCCAGACTCTGAGCCCTCTTTCCAAGCACTAGGTCTAGGACCTCTGCCTTCTCTGAGTCATGAAGTGCAGGCAAATAGTCTTATGCAAACTTCACAATCGCTGGTCATTTCAATGGTCCAAACCATTTTGCAAAACATGTGTACTTAATGCAAAAAAGCCATTTGCCAGGAGGAAACACACACACACACACACACACACACACACACACACACATATCTAATAGGAGGCCCTGCTGTTACACATAACATGACAGCATATCACAAATGTAAACCGATACTGCTAAATCAAAACCAAAATAAGAAAATGTTGTAAAAAGCAAACAAAAAAACAGACGTACAAAAGAATTTAGAGGCACAAGTCAATGTCCCCTGAGAGAAGTCAACTAGTCGTGTGTTTTTTCCTCTGTGTACACAATGAACACAATGTGTGTGTACACAATGGAATCTCTGCTTCTGGGGAGCTTACGCTGACACGCGTCCCTTGGTTTTCCCAATTATTATAGTTCCTTCATAAAAAAGGGGGAATCTAAACACGAAACCACAACAAGACGAGAGACATGCAGCAGAGAAGATAGACACATGTGTGGAAATACTTCACTCTAGAACACACAAACAGCACGGTGACCTGCACAATCTGCAAGTCAGTGTTAAAGAATAAAAAAGTATGAGCGTTCTGCACAGCCATCTGAAACCGCATCTACTAGCTAACACAGCTAATGCTAGCACTGCAGGGAGTCGTCCAGTCCAGAGGAACCTGAGTAGCACCGTGGCTTAAACTGTTCCAAATTTCTGTTGTACACTTAAATTTACCAGAAAATACAAGGTATCAGCCTTTGTTATGTTTTGTTTAAACATAAACATTTTGTTTAATGTTACAGAGAACTTGGACACCTGTGTTCCTCCGCTGCGCGTGTGATGTGACTTCAACTTGGTTGATGGATAAATTGCCTTGAAAAAATCTTTAATGCCCTAATACGTACATATATATACATATGTATGTGTGTATGTGTGTGTATGTATGTGTATATATGTGTTTATGTATGTATATATATATATATATACATATGCCTCACTGTTCCTTGTTTCTATTTACTGCCATTCAGTGTGTTGAAACGGAACACACCAAAGAAGAAGTCGCTGCATTCTAGGTGTAACCCAAAACCCACGTAAGTGAGGTTACTTAAGCAAAATCCTTGAGTCATCCTGAGTCTTGCACCTTCTTAATATAACACTAATGACTGTTACTGACACTATTCCTGTACTCTTTACACACGTACACATACACTCATTAGAGCTGCATGATTCTCTGAAACGGGTGGACTCACACATCAACTTCCAAAAAACATGCTCTGCTCCTGGCTGTAGTATTACCTAAGAGCTTAGAGGGTGGGTTTCTCTTTTGTTTGCAGCAGTGCTGTGCTTCATATATACAGTGTAGAGCCCGACCGATAAAGGATTTTGAAGGCCGATACCGATACAAATATTTGTTGGTTTTAAAATCCGATA
>JBBPDC010008139.1:0-13653 GCA_037974485.1 Hemigrammopetersius urotaenia | reverse complement strand
GCAGTTCTGAAGGCGAAAGGGGGTCAAACACCGTATTAGTATGGTGTTCCTAATAATCCTTTAGGTGAGTGTATGTTACATAAATATTATTATTTCCATATATAAACCCGAGAACATTATTTATTTTTCCTTGCTGCTAATTGGCTGTTGCACCAGACTTTTCTTTTTACAAAGCGCCATTTATATATCTTAATTAAACACACACTTGAAAACTAGAAGGTTCAAGGTTTCCCGTGGTGTTACTTAGATGTTTCTAGAACAAAAACTCACAGAGCTTTAGATGATTGTTTTGGAACAGTCGACATATCCCTCAGGAGGGATTGCCGACCTTAGAGGGTTAAATACCGCTGTACTCAGAGCAGGGGCAGACTGCCTGTCAAACAGTAAATTTTTGAACTGTAAAAATTATTGGTGATTACCTGTACATTTTTCTGTAATTTTATTACTAAACAATTCAATTAAACTATTACTGTATTTACCCTGCTTATACCAAAGAAACCGGCAGCGCTAAACAAAGTAAACGCCCATGCATGAATTAATTCTGGAAGACGGCAGTTCAGTATACACTGTCCAACTCATATACTGGTTTAATAAAAATAATAATAATAAAGCTTTGCCTTTATATTTTAAGAGTAATGTATTAAGCTCAGTTTAAAATGAAATTAAAGTGTTTCAGTTTCAGTCATTTTTTCTAAGAACTAATGAACTAATAATTGCTGTTGAAAACACCTGGAAATGCAGATATCCTCCACATTTTTTTTGCTTCTTTCATGGCAATATATAATTCTTTAGTGCTAAATTATAATAAACGTATTTACATTCTAGCACTGCAGGAGTTCAGTGTAAACTGCACATACGAATAAAGGTTCGTATTACCTTTACATTTTCCTTAAGGGTAATGTATTCAATTGAGATTTAAATTAAAGTGTTTTGGGACCCTATTTTGACATATTTAGGGTTTACACTATAAAAATAGGCATTTTAAGACTATTTTTTTACTAAAACACAACAGCGCATTTTTTCACTATAAGCGAGGGCTCTTGGAACATAACCCCTGTGGGGGTGTTATATTATAGTGTTATATCTGATATATTATAGAGTCATATATTAATTTTATCAGTTCCTATAGTGTCCACAACCTGCTACCAATAGACTGTGTCCCCTGGCGCCACTGAACGTTTTCTGAATGGATGTTGGGCGAGATGTTAAACAAGTTTGCTCAGAAGGCTTATGGAGCAGTAACTGCATCATGTGTGGCCAGCAGGGAGTGCTGGCGGTGCTGGTCCTCCAGCTGCTGTGCTGCAGGGGGTTTGGGGGGCATCATTCTGCCACTATTACAGCTAATTGTTTTCTGCTACAGATCCGGATCCAGTCATCAAGAAGTCAAGAGCCACGTGAGAAAAGCATAAACGGACATCTGCTTCTCCAAAAAGCTAAATGAAGGAATCAATAATTAAACCAATGTTTCTAATGTCATGATTGTATTGATTGTATGCTTTTCAGAGCAACCAAGCATTCTGTCCTTTTAACCCTCTAAGGTTCTAATGTCTTTCTAACACAACACTTCTAAAAAACAATTCCAGGGCCTTTTTAGATACAATGAAAACTGTGCGATTACACTGCCTGCATGGTTGTTAGATGGGATTTTTTTTGTTTTTGCTTTGTTTGAACATAATTCAATATATGAGCTGTAAACAGTCAGATTAGTTTGAGGTGAAATGGTCTGTAAATCAGAATCAATTTTCACAGTGGCAGCGACAGAACCAGACATCAGAAGATTGTAAAAGCTTCCTTAACAAAACTGATTACATAAATTGGTTTGATGCCTGAGAAACTGTTTTACGTTAGATCTGAGATATTTTATCTAAACCATATTTTAAAAATAAATTCATGGTGCAGGGTGAAAATATTACCACAAATGTTTTTTTTTATTAACACTTTTTTATCATAATGTTACACATAAAAACTCTGAAGGTGTGTAAGTTCAGTGGTGGTATTGGGTAGGGAAAAAAGGCTGTGTTTTGCGAGCCATGGTTGCCCTGATGGAGCCTACTGGGGATGAGGGACGAGACGGGCGCTGGACCAACGCTGCCTTCATGCTCTCCCGCAAAACACTTCCACTTGGTCTTCCACCATTTCAGCAATGTGAAATAAAGCCAAAATAGTTACAAAAATATTCCTAGAATTAACAGTCAATGTCAATCTAGTAAGATCTGATGCATCTGTAATGGCAGAGAAAGTTTTTAGTTCTTTGTTGCTGGGTGGATGGGTGGAGTCTGTATGCCCCACGTATGTCCCTCACACCGGTGTACAGCAATGGAGCTAAATCCACATAGGCTACTCCATGAAAGGGAACTTGGATCTCATCTTCTGCTTGCTTTAAACAACAAACCCCCAATAAGACGTCTGTAGACCTTCTTATCAAACCTTCTCCTGGATTCACATACTAAATCTCAAATATGTGCATCATATATCAAACACAGACATAAAGTAGAATGATGTTGAATAAACATTTTGTTAATTTTCTTAATGAAAATACAAACACGTTGTTGCCGAGACGTTACACTTCTGTACATTTAATGCATAATTACTCTCCATTTAACCTAGGAAAAAACAAGAGATGTCATTTGACTAGGGGTGTCCAAACTTTTGCAACTGTATCTCCATCAAACTGAACAAACAAAAAATATGAAATGGACACAATAAAATCAGATGGACAGTTTCGTCTAATAAACTTGAGGATCTTCTCACCGTTTTCTCTTTGCCTGCTTTCCTAACAGGTACCTTGGCAGCTCCAGCTTGAGGAGATTTCATAAGTTCCAGTGGGCACAGCCTGCTTTCTGCAATCCTGCGGATGAGACTGAAAGAGGGACCAGAGAGGGTCGACACTAGAATGGTCATTTCAAAACGCAAGAAATGAAAAGCTGAACAGATGGTAAACCTTTGAGTGCAGCTCTAACCTTGAGCTCACCCAGCATATCTGATCCAGGATATCAGGACTAGAACTTTGGCAAGAAGTGACTTTTCGCACCTTGCAGCTCCTCCTGCATCTATGAAGCAGCGGCGCTCGGTGTCCCAGCTTACTCTGCTACTGTGACTCTCTGCGTCAGCCCAGAACTTGCTGTCCTGTCACACACAGAGCGACTGCTTACAGGGACACGGTTCATTCTTCTCATAATTAATTTATAATGTCCTGTCACACACAGAGCGACTGGTTACTTCTGCAGGGACACAGTTCATTCTTCTCTTAATGGATTTTAAATGTCCTGGCACACCTCTGCACTAGTTAGCGAGCTCGCATTCGATGCAGGTCCATGGGATGATCTGGGCGTCCGGGGCCAGCAGTGGGCCAATGGGCCATTTTTTTGGTCTGGGCACAAGCTCTCTCCCGATTTTAATACACCATTGGAGAACAATAATATCTGCTCTTTCTGAAAAAGGACATTGTGTAAACAGTTACATAGTCCAAATTATCCAACTCACTGCAGGAAAGTAGATTTAAAAGAATGGTTTTGCAAAAAGTCCCATTTAGTTTTCCATATGTACCACTCAGCTGTGAGGGGGATCTTCAGTCCGGCTACATAGCTGCAAGGCGGTCCAGAGTTCCACTCGTCCGGGACGGAGCATGTCGTCTCCACCGTGACCGAGAGCAAATTGTTGAACTCAGACAGCTGGGACTGAGAGCAGTGGCTCCGGTACGCTGACCGTCACTTTCAGGGATGGCTGTAGAAAGAGCAGGTCAAAACCATACATGTTCAAATACAGAGCAGGTCTTATGTGTTAATTACTGCTGTTAGGTCACAAACTGTGAATGTCATTATCTGCACACATCTTAATCAGCCGTAGTAGTAACTCATTGTGGCTAAACGAACCGTCAGCAATAGTGGAGATCAAAAAGTGCAAATCTTTTCATTTATCCAGATATACATGCAGATACACAACACTACAGCCATAATATGCATTACAGAACATCGGTGGTGGCCCAAATCCCTTATTTCCTCCATCTTGTGTGGAAATGTCAGTGGGTGAGCCTGGTACAGGGTGAAGCGCCACAGTGGAAGAGAAGCTGCACTGCCCTGTAGGTCAGAAACACCACGCAGTGTTCCAGGCCCAGTCTAAACATTTTACCCAAAATATCCCCCACATCCGATCTATCGATAAGTGCCAGCATGGGCATCTGGGAGTGAGCATAGTGTTCTTGTCCAAACATGCCAATCTGGTGTTGCAGTGATGCGTAAAAAAAGAAATGTACTATAAATCACTGACTAAAGTGTTTAATGCACTATAATCCCTGAATAATGTATATAATGTACTTTAATACCTGAATAAACAGTTTAGTGTACTATAAATCCCTAAATAAACAGTTTAATGTACAATAATCCTTGAATAAAATGTATAATGTACTATAATTCCTCAATAAAGTGTTTACATTTACGGCATTTATCAGACGCTTTTATCCAAAGTGACTTCCATTGCTTAACTATAGGGGGCAGTCTCCCTGGAGCAACTTCGGGGTTAAGGGTCTTGCTATAGGATCCAGTGGTGGTGTGCTGAAGGTGGGATTCGAACCCATGACCTCTTGGCATACTACCTCTAGGCCACCACCACTATAACCCCAGGATAAAGTGTATAATGTACTATAATCCGTGAATAAATTGTAAATGTACTATAATCACTGACCAAAGTGTTAAAAATTAAGGCATCTTACCAAATGAATGACTCGTGACACGGTTGCATACACTGGAACACTGCCAGGTCCTTGGTGAAGGTTCATTCTGACACTCGGATGGACTAAAATAGATAAAATTTTTATTCCCTGATGATTTAAAAACACTTCCTCCAAACTGCCAGCCCGGTCGCCATGGTGACGCCTGTTCTCGCGAGGTTCCGCGAGACGAGCGGGCTTCTGTCCATGACTGAAGAAGACAGAGAAACGAGATATTTTATAAACAAATCAGAGAATATTAACAACTTGGGTGTGTGTAATTAACAATTAGACACATTAGACACAACCATACCTCACAGAGACATACGGATTTCTGAAATGTATGGCTACGGCGTCGTGTTGTACAGATAATACAACTCCGAACATGTCTGTATTTCTGGATGAATTGATAAAACTGTGCCGAGCAGAGGAGACCAGGCTGGCCGAGCGGAGCAGAACCTGCAGAGAAATCATCACACAGTCCGAGTGAGTTCAGTTCAGACACTCTAAACGTACTCTTAACATTCTTAACAATTCTTAACAACTCACTCTAAACACAGACATCGTCCGATCCGAGTGAATTTAGTTCATGACACTGTCATTCTAAACACATCTCACAAACACCCTGAATTGATTCTAAACACACCTCAAAACACCCTGAATTCATTCTAAACACACATCAAAAACACCCTGAATTCATTCTAAACACACCTCAAAAACAAAATGATCTCACTCTAAACACACATCAGAAACACCTCGAATTCACTCTAAAACACTAACTTTACTTTTAGGAGGGTAAAGGATAGCAGAGAATCAGAGGAGCCACCCAGAGACCAGGACGCAGCGGGCGGTATGGAATTAAACCCTAAAGAGACTTTCCAAACAACATGCTGGAATGAATGAATGGAATCTAGGAGGCAGAAAGCATCTCTGTGATAAAGAATGCCGCTCCCGTAGGTTCCATTCATTCTTTACCTTATTTTTTCAGATTAATATTTTCCATGTGTCATGTTCCCAGATGTTCCTCTGAAGGAGCTGCAAGAAATGGAGCTGCTAGAGCAGGTTTTGAAAAAGGCCTTAAAAGTTCGCAGCCAGTCTGCAGTGCCCAGAGACGTTGCTGTGGGTTTGGAAGTAAAAAACCCTTTAGATGTCAGCTGTACTGGTCACAATAAGGTACCCATTAAAGACACGATTAAAGATGCAGATAAAAGAAAAACACATAATTTTTCCTCCTGCCCTGAGGGGCGAGGGAGGGCCAGGCGAGCTGCAAGCAGTCCTGTCCTTTCACAGCCTGTTCTGGTGAAGAGAAAACAACCGTCTCGGTCCTCCGTAAGAGGGAAACTGCTCTCAGCTAAACCTGTTGCAGCACAGATTTCAGCAGCGGATGTCCAGAAGAAGTCTTTTCAGACAGCTGCCCAATCTAAAGAAAAGATGACAGAACCTCCACCTCCTGAGGAGAAGGAGATGAAAACAAGAAGTTCAGTGTCACCCATAAAAGAGCAGTGGTGAGAAGAACCTTTTCTGAGCCCTTATAAAAAGCTGCAGCTCCTTCTTTACAAGCTCTGATCAGTGTTTGATGATGTGCTGCAGGACACCCTTTCCTCTGTTGCTGTTGTGGAAATCACAAAGAGCCAAAAAGAACCGGTGAGTGTGTTTATGTTCTGATATGAAAAAGATAATACCTCTGTGATAAATCTACCTCAGCACGTGGGAGGCACTTCCTTTTGCTAATAGTCATGGATTTGTGATGCAAAATATCTTATTTAAACATTTAATCTGTCCTTTTTTCTCAAATGGTCCTTCATCAGTTTGTGGAATAAAGTTCTGACCCAAATCTCCAAGCCTGTACCTGAGCGAGCCCACTTTAAAGAGAGACTTAACAGCACTGTATCTTTTTCGAAGTAACACA
This sequence comes from Hemigrammopetersius urotaenia, assembly GCA_037974485.1. Lineage (NCBI taxonomy): Eukaryota > Metazoa > Chordata > Actinopteri > Characiformes > Alestidae > Hemigrammopetersius > Hemigrammopetersius urotaenia. Next base: position 7,039 of record JBBPDC010008139.1, on the reverse strand, counting down.
ATAATGTTCTGTTTTTAAAATATTTACGTAAAGGAAGTCCTCAGTGAAAGATGCTGATGTTGCGGATTAGTTAAACTGTGTGAGGAGCACAGTGGACGCAGCTCCAGGTCCTCAGGTCTCCAGCCAGGGGTATTGCTGGACTGGGGCTCTACTGGGGCTCAGGCCTCCACCTTCCTTTACACATCATTTTTAAAGCCTGCAGCAGATGAAATGAAAGAGCTGTAGTCTGTGCTCTTTCTCCTTCTTAACTCATTATCACTACCATACTCCTTCTGAACAGCTACGGGTTAAGGTAAATACGATTTACTAATTCATTTAGATACATGAACAATGGCAGACCTGTATAGTCAGTTTTGCACATTTGCATAGAATACACACACTTTGCTTCTGTTTGAGGTTAAAGCTATACTGCTGTTAATCATTACTGAAAACTAGTTTTATGCAGTTAGCATTAAAAACTGTATTCTTCTAATTTTGTTCACGGTTAGACTGTGTTTTGCCTCTTGTGGGAGATATTGTATTTATTTCTTTCTTTATTGAATTCTGTCTTTATAATGTGGGTATTACCTGAAATTATAAAATTATTAGATTTGATCAAGATGTTTATTTTTCATATTCTACATATTACCTTCTTAAATGGCCCAGACCCGCCATCAGATTAAAACGTACACTTTTGTTGTGCAATATTTTGGTTCATTTGTTTTGTAAATGGTGTAGTCTTGCTTCCTTGACCTCTGGCGGTGCCAGTTCCCGGAGGGGTGGACCTCTCGGCGGGTAGCAGCCGGAGCGGCAGATCTGGACGCCCTGACTCAGCTGGGACTGGACCTGACTCACTGTTACCATGCAGAGCTCTGGAGCCGCCGGCCTTTATCAGCCCGCGTACCGGGCAAGGATCCAGGTACCAGGAACAAATTGGGGGGGTAGAAAGAGAGGAAGGTAGAGAAATAGAGGAGATGGTGAGAGGGTATGAGTGTGTAGGAGGAGAGAAGGAGAAATGAGTATTGCAACCAAAGAGCTTAATATAGTCTGAAATACAGTTAAAGCTTTCAGGCTGTGTATTGGAAGAATTCCTTGATCTGGCAGCCCTTAATTCCAGAGAAACCATGTTCTATCAGCCCCTTGTGTGATTATCCTGCCTGTGTGTGTACAGAAACCTCAGCAGAGAGGGATTATGAATCTATGCTAATGTTGGAGGGACTCGAAAAAATGATGGTGAAAATTGTTGAGCATGCTGACCGTCTTAAAAAAGGTAAATATCATGAGATGTGATGATCAGTGGGTCAAAGAGAAAGAGAGACCTGTGTTTAGTTTGGATGTTTCCATAACAGTGTACAGAGTCATTTTATTTAGGTCAGAATTTGTGTCAGAAGCTTTATTTGCCATGTCAAATGTTCTCCTTCTTCCTATTCGGGACAACCACTGTGTTTTACTGGCACCCTGCTGGTAACCTGGGCCAGATTAGAAAATGGCAGATTCCCCTTTAGGAAGAACTTGCTGAATAACACGTTTGGATGTAAGTTTATGATTTTTAAGAGATATTCAGCCGTTTCTAATGTTTCTAATAAAAGAAAAGATCTCAAGCATGTTTGAAATAGTAACATTACATTCAGTAATGCACTTTTAAGCCAGTTATTGAGGAAAATATATTTTCCCATTTTACCATTTCGCCTGACCCTTCACAATATAATATTATTATATCCCAGACTCAGCACCACCAAGATACATTTTCTGTTGGTCTTGTGTTTCGTTTAGAGTGGGAGAGGAGGGTGGAGGGACCACAGTGCCCTCTCCGGAGGAGCGGGGAGTGGGGGGACTCAAGGCAGGCCTGTCTGCCCCCCATGCTGCTGTACAGGACTGAGGCAGAGCTGGAAGAGATCAACCTCCTGAGGCTCCGAGTACAGCAACTACAGCTCGAGATCCGTCTCCACCAGGTCAGAGCTTGTGTCTGATACACCCAACATTGTGATGTCCACTCAACCATAAGACACATTCTCACTATTCACACGGGGCAATGAACTGATTTTGGTTGCTGTTTTATGCAGCTTCCCTTTTCTGTATGGCGTTCCCTCCACCAATCCATTTTCACACAACTGCATACAAGATATGACTCGTTACACATACTTATAATAATGTTATTGTCTCTTACACAAATGATTGTGAATTCAGTATGAATTAAAAGTACATGGTAAAGCAGGAACCTATTTCTTTGATTGTTTGAAAGCAAGATCATTTATGTTACAAACTTTTTACTTAAGATATTTACACCTGACTTTTGGCAATGTATATACGTCTAAAAAGCAATATCCGCTTTAATGCAGATTATGTATATATGCATGTTACACATGGTGTATTAACATACTATGTTAAAGATACATTAAGAAAGACAGCTACTAAAATTTAAAAGGACTGAATCAGAGCATTTACAGGATAATGCTTTGTATCTCCAGGTCCCAGCCTTGACTGTATTATAAAAGTATACTATAAAAATAACCTCTTTGTTGGTTTAAAGCAAGGAGTGGTAATTGTGCTCCAGTAAACTACAACACTGCACAATTTCAAGTGTCCCCTGATGCATCACAGCCGATTGTGGATTGTGGAGATTTACTGTGGTTTGGGTACACCAGGAACAGGATTAAGACTTAAAACCTGGACATTGGAGATTAATGTTGTCAAAAAAATCAATTCTCAATTGATACAAAAATTTCGGATCAAGTTTGATATCAATTAGCACTGGTATGGATACATCTGCCGCTTCATGGAAATCGCCGTAGAGAGCCAGGAGGAACTTTGGGGGAGCTCTGGGGCTTGGGAGGCCCGAGACTCTCCCCATGGCTCTCTACGGAGGAAACAAATATCGACACGCACCTATATATGTGTCCCGAGCTCGGCCAGAGAACAACCTAGCAGCGTGACCGTTGGTGAAGCCCCCCTCCCCGCAGAACTGGTTTATCGGTGCCGTGAGCACAGACTTTCCTAGCCGCGTCACTCTGTGGCTATTTGACATGGTAGATCTCTGTGAGCCCTTTCCAATGAGCCCTCATTTGCCTCCCTAGTCCACAGGGATCCAGAGTTATTTTTTAAATGCCAAGTTCTGAGCCGGCTAAAACGGAGCATTTTTCCCCATAGCTCGGCTGGGGAAATGCGGCGAAATTTTACAGGGACCCTCAGATCTCCGGGACCTATAGAACGAGGCTGGTAGCGAAGCTCTCCTCCACAGAGAACCCGTGCAACGGTCCCATTATATCACTTTCAATTATTTATTAAAAAGTTCCTGTGTTTGTTTTTTAGTATTATATAGTATTGAGCACCATCCTTAGTATCGGTATGTAAGAAAGTAGTACAGTTCTGTATTTAAGTCACAGCAGATAGTAACATCTTATGATATTCATTCCTTTCATATAGGGAAACAGTGAATGTTACAAAAATTAATGTTGTAAATATCTGCAATTAAAAAGTGCTGATTTATTAAATGTTTCTCATCTCTTGTATATTTATTGAATTTTTATACATTATATATATTTCTTTCTTTTTACAGGCCATATCTGATACTTTTACACACCATTCGACTCCACAGCAGTCCAAACCTGGCTGTCCCGAAGCTGCCATGCTGCGTGGTCTGTACTCACTACTCGGAGAGGGAGGAACACGTTTTCCTGCCCTGGTTTTGGATTCGGGGCCAGAACAAACACAAACCAAGAATAACTCACCTGCAGGTCCTACATCACCGACATCAGACCTTTTAGGACCATGAGAACTCTTGAGGCTGTATTCCTAAACACCACTTTAGGAAAGATTTTTTTGTGCGACAGATGTTTGCTAAAATGCCTTTTCTGTTCTGCTGAATGCCAGGATCCGAGAGCCTGCAGCTGCTCTGATGAAGCAGGAATAAAGCTGCCAGCTGGTGGTCTTCTGTCATTAACAGCTCTATCTTCCATCTGCTTACTGCTCTGTTTCTTTAGCGCTGCAGGAGCTGATTTGGTAGCTTACTGAGAACTTTTACACCCCGAAGCTGAGCAATTCTCTCTCAAATATTAGCAGTACTTGTATGGGTATAAGGTATTTAGTGTTTAAAATAGCTCTGTTTTACAGATCTTCAAATACCCTAGTGCTACACATCTTACACTTTCAATTAATTGCAGCGTTGTACAAGAAGTTTTATTCAGGGAACCAGATGAGGAGACGCTGGTTTGAAATGACTTGGGTGTAGCTAATATTTGCTTGGGTGTAGCGTATTGCAGTCTTCCCCAGTGGACATGATACGACTTCCCCAGTGGACATGACCTTCCATATATCATACAGGGTACACTTTGCACACATCAACATGATAATGCAGTCGACCTCCAAAATTTGTGGGTGTTACATTTCAAGATCACCCGCAAATTGTGAAAATGCCTATAAATGCCTGTTTTTATCGTCTACATTTCATCTTTAAAGTCGCACCAGGCATCTCAAGCCAGGGATCGGGCTGTTCTGACTCGGACAGCCAGGTTCTCTCCTAAATACTTTGTGTTCAGGTGATATTTAAGACCTGATTTTCTCTGATGATAGAAAAATTCCATATTTCATGAATTCCAGACAACGGTCCTTTCAGCCATTCCATCTACGTTTTTTAACTGTAAACTGAGCCAAGCAAGGCATTCTTGTCTTCATTTTGCCAGAGCCCCTGTGGCCCAAAGTAACGCGGTGCAATTAATCTGCGTTCATTTTTTTAATTGGTTATTTTTTTTGTTACATAAATATTAATGTAAGTTAATATTTATTTTCATATAAAAGATAACTATACATTTTATGGTACTGTCCTACAGAACCCAAATAAAATGTGCCTTGGGATGCTGAACTCAGAGGCAGGAGGTTTGAAAGTAGCCAATCTAAGAGAATTATTTATTTCTCCTTACTGTTGATTGGCTGCTGCCCTGTGATGCATCTCTGGCAGGTGCAGTCCAGAATTCCTGCATCATTCCCGTGTTTTTCATTTTGTTCTTCTTAAAGCCCGGTATTTGTATTACTGTAAATTAAATTAATTTATTACTGTATTTACTGTGTTTATACCAAAGAAATACAACAGAACAACATGAATTACAGCACAGTCTATACCAGACTGTATTTTACATTCTAGCACAGCTACAGCACTTCAATGTGAACTGTATAGTATGCTTACGGGTATACCTTTAAATTTTCTTTAAGGGTCAAATATTAAGCTGAGTTTAAAATAAACTGTATTTGGGGGCATATTTAGGAGTTACTCTATAAAAATGTAATAACATCAAAATCGTGGTTTTTCACAATCACAGGTGTTTTTGGAAGGTAAGCCCCTGTGAATTTCAGGTGTCTACTGTATTGCCACGAAAACAGCTGCAAAAAAATGCGAAGGATATTTGCTGTGGTTTCTCAAAAAAAAAGTTTACTAATAATTCAGATTTTGCAGGAAACACAGTATAATGATGCAGTTCTCTCATTCTAATTATTGAGTGGGGACCGTTTTCCACGCAGCAGTTATGTAACTCATAACATTCAAGTGAAAGATAGCAACAGACACTGACATGGATGAAGGTTCAGTGTCAGGACTTCGTGGAACCACCCTTTGCTTTAATGACATCAGAGTTTATTGGGAGGGTTCTTTAACAAACATTTTCAGAGCTGGTCCATCTCTCTGTAATTACCCGAGAGATATTTCCTCTATCCTGAGAAATGTTCCAGTCCCTGCTGCAGAGAAACACTAACTCAACAGGATGCTGCCACCTAACCCCCCCCCCCAGCCTCAGAATCTACAAGGTGTGTTTTTGTATCCACCTCCTAACTTGTGTCTGTCTACAACCTAAGCCCTGAGATCTTTTCACAGTGTCTTGCCCACCATAGTTGATGGTTTCGCTTACACTGCAATTCTCAATTCCAGCTGATCACAGATCAGTTCGCTTGGTGTGCAGTGGAGAAGATGTGTTACACCTGATTGATTTTTTTTCATCGTGTCCCCATGGTCTAAAATTGTAATGTTTATGCCAGACCCCTGTACTGAACAGTGACAGAGTAGGGATCTGTAATGCTCTGTGCCCACAGGCAGGTGGCACAAGCTGCACCAGACTGGAGGGACAGGTGGTGCGGGGATCCCACAGCGAGGCTGTGGGTGGGTGCCCTCCTCCAGACCGCACCCGCTCCCGTATGGGCTGACTCACCCATGGACCCGGGCCAAAGAGTGCACCTCACAGCCCGGCCTGAGAGGGGGGATAAAATTTGTGGATAAACAAGAGAGAGCCCCGTATTGGGCTGCCATGCTAGCATGCCTTTATTATTTGTTGGGTCATGTGGCTTAATGTAGAATCAAGAGGGCAGGACACGGGTATGCTTTCTACGGTAGATGTGAGTTGCTGTTTTTTTTAATAGTTACAGTCCTTAAACAGTTCTCACTTCTCTTTACATCCATGTTCCATCAAATCTCCGATCAATAACATCTGTGTGTGAGCCCCTGAGGGTGTTTTCTTTTCTTTAACCCAACCATCAGGATGACAGATGCTGTTGATGTTGTTAACATTTCGTACCTCTACTTCACTGGCTTCACTGTTGCCATGCTTACTTTTTTTTGAGAACACTGGCAGCATCTTGGTCATTTTCTTGTTTAAAGTAATATGAGCAAGTAACATGTGCAAAACCTTGGCTGATGATAAAATGTGCTAATGGGACAGACCTTGGCTGATAATAGTGTTGTGCTAATGGGCAGGGGCGTAGCACCAAATTCTGGGCCCTATGCACAAGCAGTGGCCATTGGCCCCTGTAAGCTCGAGGTTCACTACCTACAACTAACCTTACTACTAATCTAAGAACTCTTATATGTATAACAAAAAAGCCTTATTACACAACTTTTCTGAATTTCTGTTTTATTTGCAGAATGCTTAAAAACTCACAGTAGATGCCACCAAAGGTAGCCTAAAATTATAGGCCTGCTAAAATGATGTGCTTTCGTTTTAAAATACAGTAGAGGCTCACCTTGTCTTAAGTCCACAGTATCAGATGATGAGGGGTCTGTTGCTCCATCACCCTCTGTGGC
>JBBPDC010008089.1:0-13658 GCA_037974485.1 Hemigrammopetersius urotaenia | reverse complement strand
AAAAACAACATACACACACACACACACCACCACACACACACACACACACACCATGAGCGCTATGAAACACTCCTCCTGTCCCATCATTCATCTGCAGCCAGATGTTACGAGAAGAAAAGAAAAACGTGAGGGCTCTTTTGAGATAGCAGGATATTTAAAAAAAACGGAGCCCAATGGAGGAAGGTGTCCCACATGTGCATTCATGCCAGGACTTGCAGAACATCCAGGGACTGGAGTCATAAAAGAATTAGCTGTTTGTATACGTCTAGGGACAACATAAGGAATGTTGCTTTGTGGTTTCGCCTTTTTACGTGTGAGGTCGTTAAGGGCCTTTAAAGATGACCAGAGTAAAACATTTCATGGCCCAGAATTACCCTTAAAATAAAATTCTGTGCATTTATAACCAATTGCCAAAGACAAAACACCTCTAACTGCAGCAAACAACTTCATTCTAGCAAGTGAAAAACATGAATATCTAACACAAGGCACTCTGAACACCAGAGTAACTGGATTAAAAAGAAATTTTGATGAAAAACAGGTCTTGTATAAACAAAGCTTCTCTGAGTAGAAGAGCTGACCTAGAATCAGCTCCCTCTGTTTTTAACTACGAGTTTACTCCCAGAAACAGATCCTAGATCAGCACTCCTACCCTGGGAGGTATTTGATACCAAATTTAACTAAAGTGAATATTCTACCTATAGCCTAACTATGTTTATTACAATTCAGAAAATGTATTCAGTAAATAATCCACTGGATATTTTAGTACTTCTGCTGCAATTTCCTCATCATTCTGATTCTGACCAGTTAAAAAGTGGCCAAAGAAGTAGGTGGTCCATGAAGCACGTCTGAATATCAGCAGGATCAGGAACATGTTTTTGAAAGCAAGGAAGTTGTTTTGTGCAGCATTATAGACATTTTTCACAATACACTGTATGTCACATCTCATATTTGAGAAGTTAGAACATTTCACTGCACTAAATATAAATAACCAGGGCTAACTGCGCTCTCACTATTACGAAACATGCAGGTGGTGACTGTTTAGAAGCAGTGATGATTTCCATGACATTCTCAGAAAAGCATTGTGGCCCAATTTATCCTGATAATGCCACATTAACCATACATAACGCCTACTATGACATAATTAGGCTTAAATGAGAAGTTCTACCAAATAAAGTGATTCAATTCGTTCCCTGATTTAATTCTGTATCTGAGCGAAGTTAAAGAAGAACATGTGTCACACAAAGAGGTAGCACAGTCATCCAACAAAAGACGTTCTCCAGGTGCTCCCATATTTTTCCTCTAGTTCTGACAGCCTACCTGAACAAAAGCATCTATCTACAGTACGGGTTCAGACAATAGGGGCAGTTATCTTCACAGTTGTTACTTCAGCCTCCCAGGTGGATCGACTTTTGTGTGGTTATAAGCACTGGCATAAAAAAACCCCCAAAAAAACAGCGATTTCCTTTTGCGCTTCAAAATGGCCTCTGAGGCTTACATAAAAGCCAGCACAGTTCTGATCTCCTCTTATAGGCTAAAGCACCAAGATTTGTGATTACTGCAGCTTGAGAACTGTTATTCACCTTGGAAACGATGCCTGGGACCCTGGCTGATGTTCTGGAGTTTGGCTGACATCATCCTCCGCACACAGTGTTCATAACTTAACCAGATGATGGGAATGGGATCTTTTACTAAACCAATTACACCACTTGTAATATCTGGCCGGAAATGAAGTCCAACATAGGCTGGATAAAGCCATTCATTTCTTTAGCAGAGATATGGAATATGAGGTCGGTCTCTGGGAGAGGAAAGGAACGCTTGGCTCATTTCGAAGGCCTGAACAATTCCTTGGCTGTTGTATGTCTCAGGGAGCCCGTCAGAGAACCAAAGGCAGGATGCTATTGAGCCGAGAGGCCTGGGAGTTCCGGAGCACAGGAGCTTTCATCCAAAGCCAGCTAGCCCCCAGTGGGGTTCTCCATGAAGCCTCCAACCCCCTCAGCGGGGGCCAAGCATTGCTTAGAAAGAGTGAAGCCCAATTTCTGTGTCTACCTTCATTTTTCCTAAGCCTGAGGGGATTATCATTCTGCTGAGATATAAGAAGGAAAGGTACACCGAAGCAAATGTCATTATATTAGATCTACACTAGATGCTAACTAGGGCTGCTTGATGCAGACAACACTACCCTTGTGATTATATTTCTTCCATTAAACAACATTGCAACATTAAGCTACAAGTCAAGTCTTTTCAGACAATCAGACAAGACAGGGGTGTACAAACATTTGGCCGGGGGGGGGGCAGGGTGCCATATTTGTCCTCAAAACAGGAAACAGAAAACTGTTAAATCCAATGCTAGGAAGAAAATAAAAAGTCATACAGTATAAAATATATGTGAACTCATGAGGGGTAAAGGTAACATTCTGCCCTTAATGTCAAGATATTAAGCTCCAAATTGAAATACGTTAAAACACACTTCAGCAGAACCAGGCTCACACTTCCAGCAGTGGTGAGTGACAAAAGCAAACAGGGACAGATGTAGACTCAGATAAGAAGTCTGTGCTTTACAAAACCACCCAAAGTTCATTAACAAGACTTTCCACAACAATATATCACAATTTTGAAAAACATGAAAGGTCCCTATGCAGAGCAGCGTTATGCATGACTGTCCACACCATTTAAACAGTTTGTGGAAGTGTTTCCTTCAGCAACTTGCCTGCTTAAGAGGAACAACTTTGAAGTGGCTGTGGAGGGAGGTGGCCTGTGGTTGGAGGGAGGAAATACCAAGGCATTTTAATGGTCCCCTTTACTTCCTATGGGAAATCACATCAAAGAAAGGCCGCCACTTGGAAGACAATGCACACAGAGCAATCTCGAACTCAGTGGCATGTCAGTCATCCACGAACCACTGGGTTCTTGACCGGACCTCCAGTCAAGGCACCAGACAAAGAAACAACAAACAATAGCTGTGAACTCTCTCTGAAGAAATTAGCATCGCACAACATGGGCATTCGTTATGTTGACCCATCCAGTGACAATGATGAATCTGGCAAGGTGGTGAACCTTGATGGAACGAGGTTAAAAATTGACATTTCCTTTTCACCAAAAATGACTGGAGTAAATAATCCACCAAAAAAAACTCATCCGGAACATCCACTGTTTCTCAGGATGTTCAAAAATCAGTCATTTGTTTGATGGTCCTATAACATTCCAAGACAAGAAACCACAGTAGATACCTGACAAATGGTAGGCTTAAAAACACAATATATTACAATAATGAGGAGGCACAACAATTAAAATGATTTGTACTATTTCATTCAGTTAGGGTCAGCTTCACCCTGTACGCAATCCTTATCTGGTGCAGATAAATCCAGATACAATCACTCTTCCACTGCTTCCTCTACTGATCCCTCTGTTTAGAAGTTCATTTGGTGTCACAAAAGGCTCCAGCAAGACAAAGCACCCTGCTGAATGACTTCTTCACACATCCAACACCTGCAAACAGCACTTCCACATTGTGAATAGGCTCACAGTGAGAGCACACACTAACTAGACTCCCACATTTCCCACACCAATCAGAAGCCTAAAAAATGCTTAACCTACTTTAACTCTTCCACAGAGATCAACCTGGTTTGTTATTACCCCTCTTCATTTGAATTTTAAACAGCACAGAAACCACAATAAAATGCAATATACACTATATTGACAAAAGTATTGGGACATCTGACATTAAAATACAAAGACTATCATGGAGTTGATCCACCTTTGCAGCTATAACAGGTTCCACTCTTCTTGGTAGTCTTTCCACAATATTTTAGATTTCTGTGGGAATGTGTGATCCTTTATACTGTAGAGCATTTATGAGGTGAGACATTGGTGTTGGACGAGAAGACGTGGATTACAATCTCCGTTACAGTTTATTCCAAAGATGTTGGATGGGGTTGAGGTCAGGGCTCCGTGTGGGCCAGTCAAGTTCTTCCTTTGTGTGCTTTGTGCACTGGCTTACAGAGATGCTGGAATAGAAAAGGCTCTACCCCAAACTGTACCCACAAAGTTGGAAGCATGGCGTTGTCCAAAATGTCTTGGTCTGCAGAAGCATTAAGATCCTTCACTGGAAGTAAGGTGCCTATCACAAACCCTGAAAAAACAGGTGTCCCGATACTTTTGTCCATACAGTGTAATTCCATTGGGAACCCAATGGCAAACTTTCTGCAGGTGATCTCACAGCAAACACACCCTACACTTTTTGCTTGCCAATTTCTTAAAACGCATATCCACGACATTTAAAAGCACGTGTAACATTTCAAGTGTCAAAAAAAATAATTTTGAATGGCGTCCGGGAGACTCAGAAAAGATCAGCCTCTGAAAACAACAAGCAATGGTTTTTGAAAGTTAAGGCAGCATTTTAGACATCTTTCAGGGCTGTTAAAATCTTCTGAAGAAGCAGATAGACTTCAGTAAACCAGACCGGCCAAGAAAAAGTGTCAATGGCTTCTTCTACTAAGACACTTCGCGCCTCGGAAGTATCAGAAGACTCTCCTTACCTTATAACTGCATTTTTCCAAGCTGCCCTTCTTTCCTCCTCCAGCTGCACATTCTGTGCCGTGGAAGAAAAACAGGAATGCTGTTGTTATGACCTGTGAAAGTCTAACTCGAGCCATTCCTGCTCGTCCATGAAGTCCTGCTGAACTGTTGTGAGCTTCTCCTCCTTCTTCTGTGTAGATATGTGGAACAGAGGGCAGCTCCTCTCACTGACAGCAGGGGGCGCTACTGATGCGCCCCGCCCCCTTCCACAATATGAATTAAATTATAGGGACACTGTTTTTTCAGGATTTGGGTTAAGCACCTTACTTCCAGTGAAGGGCAGTCTTAATGCCCCAGCAGACCAAGACATTTTGGACAGCGCTATGCTTCCAACTTTGTTGATGCACTTTAGGGAAGAACCTTTTCTGTTCCAGCATGACTGTGTTCCAGTGCACAAAGCAAGCTCCATAAAGACATGGCTGGATGTAAGAACTTGACTGGCTGCACGGAGCCCTGACCTCAATCCTATCCAACACTTTTGGGATGAACTGGAACAGGGATTGTGAGCCAGACCTTCTTGTCCAACATCAGTGTCTGAACTCACAAATGCTCAAAAGAATTATGGGCACAAAATCCCACAGAAACTCCAAAAATCTTGTGGAAAGCCTTCAAAGAAGCATGGAAGCTGTTATAACTGCAATGGGGGAACCAACTCCGTATTAAAGTCTATGTATTTGAATGCAGTGTCATGAAAGTCTCTGCTGGTGTAATGGTCAGGCATCCCAATATTTTGTCCATATAATGGATGAACATTGTTAAACAAGTGTAAACAAACATGTACACATGTAAACAATATCTGAAATGTACAAATGTACAGAAAAAACCATGTACTGCTCTTATTATGTATATAGAGATAAATCAGACTCCTTCACACACCCACAAAACAATCTGAGCAATAACCTGCTGCTATCCAGATGTACAATTTCTTATTGGGTGATAAATGAATATCATTAAATGTCCATATCTTAGTAATATGGCCAATAGTCTTACCATGCATTATGTCAGGTGCAATTTCTTATTGGGTGCCAATAATCTTACCGCTACAATGCCACTACTTACATCACTATAACTTATCTATTATTGATCCTAATTATGTGGAATGATGGTGGTATAGAGAATAACTCCAAACCACTATTTGTATTACTTGACATTATTATTATTATTATTATTATTATTATTATTATTATTATTATTATTATTATTATTATTATTATTATTTTATCTACAGTATTTATTCCCCTGCTTTTGTGTACATAGCATAGTGTACTTCCCAATAGAGTATTTCTGGAGTTTCTGTTGGATTTATTTAGACTTTAAGTTTTATATTGTTCTTGTCCCTGTGCAGTCGTAGCATACGCTGGAATCAATAAAGGTTTCTGATTCTGACTATTCTAAATAAAAGACAGCAGGTGAGAAACAGTGCAGTAGAGAGTTCAGTTTGTGCTGTGCTGAAGAATAGAAGAATAGAAACTCCTCCTGATAGTCTCTATTTTGGCCATAACACTCCTGAAGCATTTGCACTGTAGAGAAATTCACCGACTCAGACTTTCTTTACAGTGTTGTTGGTGGGAATCAGGCAAATATATATAAAAAATGGCAAATATACATTTTTAAACTTTTCTTTTAGGCCCAAAAACTACATTAAACACTGTCAGGATTATTTTGTCACATAGAAACTTCGGAACAGTGCACATTCTCTGTTTCTCTTTAGATTCATTGTTCAGATTTGCGTCTTCTTCTTTTTTTTTTTACCAAAGAATCAAAACCACATTAAACTTTAAAATATGTGAATATAATGGGCTGCAAAGTTTTCAGCCTTCTTGAGAAAAGGAGTGAATAGCCTATAACCGTCCTCAAGTACCCACCTCTGGTTCACATCTGCACAGATGTGGCTTCAAGAGTAAATGTTTACATGCAGTGGGATAGTAAATCAGAGGCTGTGGCTTAAGAACATACTTGATGCAAATTTTAGCCAAAAATGGCCTGTTAAATTCCCACAGGTTGATATATACACATGTTTGAACATTCCTTAAGCTTACGAGTGACTGAAATACATCCTTGGTGTTTTACATGCAGTGGACAGGGGTCAGCATAGGCAATCCAACCGGGCTGCAGCAAGCAGTGTGTGTTCTCATGTCTTTCTATTACAGCCAACATTCACTTTTTCAGTGGTTTGTGCCACTGATACTCTTCAGTGGGTTTAGTTGTTTATTTCCTCCATGCATTCCTTGTGCCTACACTTCTTTAACGGTTTATTAGATATACACCACCAGCTAAAGGTTTTGGCACCCACTGAGATTTTCTACATTTGCATGTCACTCATTTAATATTTACCAAAAATACACTCAATATTCTTTGCTAATGAATATGTATGAAGTGAAAGTGATCAACGTGTGATATGTGAACACACCACAGTGTGAACGGCACAAAATTCTTTCTCTGTATTTAACCCATTCACCAATGTGTGGGGAGCAGTGCATGGGGACGGTACCTCAGTGGTGCCACTAACAGTCTTAAGATTTGAACCCACAACTTTCTGACCGCAGGGTGAACCCCCTAACTACTAGGCCACCCCGTATGTTCACAGTATATACAGTATGTTCATCATTTGAGCACCTTTATTAGCCAGAAAATGCCATTTTTTATTCATCACTACCTATAAAAAAGCCACCTAATTCTAATATGGATCACCAGACAAGATATTCAACGTTCAATGTGCCGTGACAACCAATGGGATGAAACAGTGAGCTAGAGGACTAACATAAAGCAAACGTGGGAAAACAGAGAGTGTAATTCTAATAAAGTAGCCAGTACAGAATTGCATAAATCTGATCGCATGAATTCTTCAAGTCGTATGAACACCCAGGGCACTTTCAAGTACCTGCAAAGATCACAGGTGCTTGTTTGGAGGATTTCGAAAACATTTTCGAGCCAAACTGTCTGAGCAGCGACGCCCAGGTCCTCTTTCAGGTGCTCTTGTGTTACTATTGATGTGAACATGAAAAGGATCCTCCTTTTGTCTTCAAGCTTGAAAGACAACCAGAGCTCCAAACACGCCTGAATTTACCTTTAAGTCTCGCAGGCATGTTTCTTAATATAATAAAAGCTCTATTATAGCAATCAGTCATTTGATACACCACAAATTACAACCCAATTAGTTTATTTTTAATGCACATTTAAAAATAAATGCTGATCAAAGCGTTCCACAATGGATTACAATTGATTTATGAAAGCATAAGACATAAAAGAAAAGCTAATTTAATGAGATAATAGGCTAGAAGCACATTCATGGATTCTGCAGATGGTCTCATGCACAGAGATTTACAGGTGGATCGAGTTCCAGATGTAGGGGAATGTAATGTTAGGACTATAGCCCAAGGACTCCACTTAGTGTTATGTAGCAGACCTGCCTGGATGGCGAATTGAACCCCAGCCTGCCCTGTGGAGGACAGTGGTGTTATCCACTACACTACAAGCTCTGTCTGTATATACAACTCCAGAATAAATTCAAGAGCACTGCAATTTATTTTTAAATCGGCATCTCTATGAGTAACAACCGTTTCATGCCAGTGTCTGATAAATTACTACACAAGCACTTTCTGTTTTATGAGGTACTGATCAGTGGTCACCTGAATCACATCTTATTTAATGAGAAAAAATCAGTATAAAAACACTGTTGTACTCGACTCTCTCCTCTCACAGTCAGGCCAGTTGGATGGTAAAACACTACTAGAAGTTCCTCAAAGGTAATTATTGCCATTTTGTTTAAGAGAGAACAAGAGATTTGATTTCATTGAATCATTCAAGTTCCGTGAACACTGCATCATTTCTCTTATTTTGATGTTTTGTCATTTCTTTTAAAATGATGCATTAAAGAACAATATTTGTATTTGTAAATTAGGAGAAATATTGTCAGCAGTTCTTAAAAAGATGTTTAGTTCAATACTTGCACCTGAACATTTTTTGCAGTGGTCTCTTGTTTATTCCAGAGCTGTATTACTATGTCATACGTCAAAAATGTTGTTTTAGTAAATAATTGCCAAGTTTATTATCAGACATGTGTCAGAATGAAAGATATGGTCACAGATTCAACAGGGTGTCATTACTGAACTGTTTTTAATTATGCATGTATTGTACTAACATACCATTTGAGACATATTACCGGTACTTTAAAATCTACTTTTTGACACAGAAAAGTACATTTTAAGAGTATTTTCATGAAATAAACTAAATAAAGATAGACTTTTAGATTTCTTTTTATATCTGAACCTGCTATTGCTGCGTGCTTCTTTTATCTTCAGGATTCCCTGAGCAGTGTGTTATTTGATACCGCCCCACCTTGTTGGACAGTGCTGTACATGCAGGCGCTGTTGTGTCTCTCCAGGATGACGCCAGCGTTTAAAATCCAGGACACAGATCACCAGCCCAGGGGCTCTGAAGTATCTAATAGTTTCCAGTGGTGCCCCCAAAAAAGCTGATCCGAGAGACTTCCTCAGTCAACAATGACTGCTTTTGTCCTGCTGGTGCTGAAGGCTAAATCTTTCCCATTTTGATAGCAGTTGTCATTAATTGGTCACTGTGGCAACGTCAAAGAATAGATGAGAAGGGCCTTGAGTCTGGAAACCTGTAAAGTGTTAGTGATGCCCCTTAATGCATATCTGGAAATAAAGTAAACGTTTTGTGAGAAAAATCGAATTTATAAAGTTCTTTCCCCTTTAATCTCAATTGTAGCCAAGACGCGGTTGCTATTCACGGTGGTTTTGTGAATATATATATATATATACATATATATACACAGTAATCCCCCAGTTTTACACGGACCAGGAGTCGCGGAATTAGTCCCACTAGGATTGTTTTGAGAACTAAACTCATAGGTTTACGTGGAAATCTCCACAATAGCGCGGAATATCCACATTTTTTGCTTTTTTGTGGCAATATATTTTTTCTGGATGTTTTCACATAAGTGAACCTGTTCGCCTCATCGTGTCCCAATACTTTTGACACATGACATTCCAGGTTGCATATTATGGCAGGGAAAGCACTCAGACACTTGAAATTCCACAGTTTGGTAGATCTCCAGGAGACCTTTCCAATGAGCCCTTGTTTGTATTTAGCCGGAATAGATCAGGTTTTATGACAAAGTGTTCTGCGTGTATATGTGGGGGCATGTTTAGGGTTTACACTATAAAAAATGGCATTTTTAGGCATTTTATTTTACCAAAACACAACAATGCGGTTTTTCACTATACGCAGGTGCTCTTGGAAAGTAACCCCCGCGAAACCAACCCCACACCCCCCATGCTAATAAATAAATTTGTTTATATATTTGTTTATTAGTATGTTTTATTGGTTATCATAGTACACAAAATGATCAAAGCTTCAACTTTGTCATTTTTTATGAATAATACAACATATTATGATGTGAAAAAAAACATCTGTTTGCTTTGCAACACTATCCCTTTAGCTACTGTGTAAAACTAAAGAAAGTTAAGACATCAAAAATGTCATTGCAAATCATCTTCCTTTTCAATAAAAGAAACACTGCACAAATTGGATTTTTGAACACAGCCATAGCGTTCCCCATAATGGGCCTTCGCCAGCCTTTCCAAGAGCGGATTGGGTCATTTGGCCCAATACGAGACTATTTAACCTGAAGAACAGTTGTCAGCACTCCAGCAAGGATTTAAATATTAATGCTCCTTCAATATACAGGCAGCCAGTGGAGCTAATCTTGGACTGTTTTAGCTATTCCCAGCTCTGGCTTTAATGCAACATAGCCTAAAGGGACATAATGGCCAATATCCAGCGAATTCTACTCTTGCCCCACTTGGAAGTAACATAATATGAGGTCCTTCATCAAGGCCTGGACAAACAGAGCAACATTTGGCTGTGTCCTAACAAAAAGCCATACTCTGATACTTATTTGAAACATGCTTTGAAGATCGCATTCTTCCTGAGACCATTTCTGTACGATATGTATACAACCTTAATCAAGGTCAGTTGTGTGAGATGAAAGCCTGGGGTCAGGCCAAATTCTCTAATATGAGGCGTCCAGGCTTTGTATCAGTATTTTAACCTTCACTGGAAGCACCTAAAGTAACCTCGTTTCCTGCTGATTTCATATGTTTTGGGAACCAAAAATAAGGATAAACACCATAAAAGGGGATACAGATATAACTGGGCGTCATTTATATACCATTAGAGTTCCCTACATATGTGCAGCTCAGGATAGCGCCTTATTTGTTCCTCAAAGCCTCCTCTGGCGCCCCCTACTGATCAGTACAGAGGCCCAGTTGTGGCCCAGTGTTAGTCAATGCAGCAATGGATCCCGACTCAAAAATGTTTTAGTAAACAAAAATGACCGTATTTTCATGGCCTTAAATGAATGCTTATTTCATATGATTTATCTTCAGGATTTCAAGATAGCTACGAATATCTAAACTACTGAAGTGGTGCATTGAATACATTTACACTTTACATTTACATTTACGGCATTTGGCTGACGCTCTTATCCAGAGCGACGTGCTTAAGACGTCCACAACTGTTTCTGACCTGAAAACAGCTTAAATCCGAGTCAACTATTTAACCAAGATACTGCAGTCAGAGCATCTATACAACCACTGTCAAATAATAATTAACCAACACCTAACCCAACAATAGACATAAGCCATAGAGAAGAACATCATAAGTCATAGAGAAGTCTTTTTTTTTTTTTTTTTAGAAATAAGTAAACAATAGGAAAGGGAAGTAGTTCGTCGCCAAAGTGCTCCTTGAAAAGGTGGTCTTCATGGTCTTCTAGCGTCGCCTGAAGACCATGAAGGATTCTGCCGATCATTCATTCCACCGCTGAGCCAAGACTGAGCCAAGACTGGGAAGAGTCTTAACGCATGTTTCCCTCTTCTCTTATGACACTTATATGACACTATGACTCAGCTCCTGATGTGTATACACATATTTCACGTCCCTTACGAAAATTCACTATGGTTTCCTATGGTTTTTATGCAGTAACCATAGTTTTACTATGATACTCCATGGTACTTTGGTACTACCCATAGTTTTACTATGGTTTATCCATAGCACTTCATGGTAGTTGTGGTTCTACCATAGTTTACATATACATACACCACTTCATAGTTACCCAAAAAAAACATGAAAACCATGGTTATTTAGCCATAGTAAACCATGATTAATTTTCGTAAGGGGTTTGCTATTTCAAATAAGTCTCAAAATATATAGCATCTTCATTTGCCATACTGGTCTGAAATGTGAGTGAATTCCCACTGAAAACTAAGGCTGAAATTTCTTTAGAAATCAAGAATATTTGTTTTTGCTACAGTAACAGCATTTTCTCAGAAGGAGTCATACTGGATAATGTAACATTGCTCTGATGGTTTGGTTGCATTCCACCCTTAAGAGCATTTGTAAGGTCAGGTACTGATACGCCACTCCAACTCATCCCAAAGCTACTAGACAGAGCTTCTTCACTCTGTTCTCTGGAGTGAAGACGTTTCATCCAATAGCTTTGAGATGTTTTTGGGACTGACGATGTGTTCTCTTGAGTGAAGACGCTCCATTCAGAAGCTTTGGGATGTATTTGGGACTGATCCACTGTGTGTTCTCCTGAGTGAACAAGCTCCATCCAGAAGCTTTGGGATGAGTTGGAGTGGAATTTGTAATCCATATGTATGCAGAAATCCTCATAGCAGTGTTGTGTTATCTAGTGTGACTCCTTCTTAGAAGAAAGGTGTTACTGCAGCAAAGGGGAGACAAATATTCTTGATCCAAAGGAAACACTGGATTAATCTTAAATTTCAGTATCAGTGGTGTCCATTGTAGGTCTGGTAAATTGGCTCATGTTGTTTCTGAAGCATTTTTACTGCTCCTTGAGTCATTCATGAAAACAATTACACTTTACACAGTAATAACAGTGCTATTTTAGACTCCTCTAACCACACCCCTATTTCTATTCTGCTCTTGTCCTGCTTTCTCGTCTGTAGGACTGTTTATTTAGTGATATGCTTCCTCTTCCCTGTTGATTGTGTGGCTTATTCATTACCCTCAGGATGAGCCCATTGTTACTGTCATGCTCGGTGACTGCACTGTGGCGTGGAAAAGTCATTTGCTTTTAATTACACGCTGCTCCGCCACCATTATACTCTACTGTTCAAAAGGTTGGAATTAGTGTTTACAGTAATATAAATTATAATTCAGAAACATGTATACAAATCCATAACGTCTCAGCCAATTTCCCCTAACATCGTATTTTCAAGTCAAAATGAAACTCTACACTCAAAACCATTCACTCTTGCTGAAAAACCAAACTTTGCCCACAGACACCACACACAAGGCCTCACACACACTACAAGATAGTCTTACACATTGGTGCAATAAATGAAATCCAATATTTCCAGTTAAATTATGTTGCTTGTGGTTCTTCCCCTCAAAAACCTTTTCACATGATGAACACAAAAGATGCAACCAATGTATATACATTTTTATTCATGTACTATACAGTACAACACACACACACCAACACACTGGTCTGGGTCAGGCCAGAGAATCTCATCCACATCACACGCTATATTGGCCCTAGCCAGGCAGTGGAGGTAAAATCCTCTTGCATGCCTGATCCACCCCTGGCATGCATCTACTGATATGTCTAGACAGGCTTCTTCCATGACCTGGAGGAGGTGAACACAGAAATAAGGTACTCTGTCGTACACTTTACACCGCCATGCCGAAAAAAAACTCCTCTATCGGGTTTAGAAAGGGAGAGTATGCAGGCAGAAAGATGTTAGAAAACCTTGGGTTATTGGTAAACGCGTTGGAAGCTGACGTAATCCCAAACAACAATGTAGTGAGGCTGCTCTGGCTGTGCTGGTTCCCTGTAGTCCAGCTGGAACATACGTTGTCTTAGACCATCAAGAAAAGCAAGGAGAAGCTTAGTGTTACAGGGTCCTAGAATGGCATGGCGGTGGAGTACCCCTCGTTGGCTGATGGCTGAGCACATAGTGACATTCCCTCCACGCTGACCAGGGACATTTACAATAGCCCAATGGCCAATTATGTTCCTCCCCCTTCTC
>JBBPDC010008080.1:0-13658 GCA_037974485.1 Hemigrammopetersius urotaenia | reverse complement strand
AACTGTATAACGTGAGGTAATACACTGTAGTCCACAGTACTGTGTTACACAAATGCAGGCCATAAAAGGCATTTAATAGGAATGAGTGACATGCAAAAAATGTATATCAACTTTATTTTGATTTGTGCATTTATTTATACAACTTTGTGCAAAGAACTTCGACAGACATTCTTTGAAAAGGTAAGCCTAATAGAATAATAAAAAATTAGGCCAGCCAACAGGCGGAGGATCCTGCATCGACGTTGGATGCGACGCAGTTTCCAGGTGGGGTGTAATAGGGGTTAAACAAAAGCAAATAAAATCACAAGAAAATTCATTGGGAATAAAACACGGCAGATATTTTGGCGCGCTGGAGAATCGCGGTCAAATGTAGGTCCGTCACTTCCGCTCAGTGCAAAACATTAGTGTTCTATTTCGGACAGCACTTATCCCCGGCAGTGCGCACTACAGAAGGCAGTGCGCACTACGCACTAAATCTCAGTGCACTACTGTAGTGCTTGGTTTCGGACACACCTTTACATTTATATGAAGCAGTTGCCTCTGCCTGCACTTGCTGCTGCTCGCCGTTCTCCGCCATTATCCAGCTCTGAAAACTTGCCGAAAGCCCCTCCCCTTCTGCTATGTGGTCATAATGGCGTCCGTTTAGTGCGCAAAGTGTCCACCGTTCTGCACTGCGTTTTCTGGCCGATTTCAGAGCACCATCCAGTATAAATGATTAAGTCTATAGCACATCTATTTGTTGCTGAAATATAGTAATCATCACAGTTAACACAAAAGGGTAATAATATTCAATCAAATCTGAGCCAGATTATGTGCAATGTATTTGTTTCAATTCTAGTAAATTTGTTCATTTAAATAACACCTTTCAATGGGATAAATGTATTGTATCTAGGTGGTAGCATAACTTATCATTTTTGAGTTGGCTGAAGTAACAAATGACCAGCTGTACTTTGAAAATGCAGAAGACTAAAATATTACTTTCACCACAATTATCTACCTGGATATTATCTGCCACACTGAAAGGCTTCTGCCAGTGACCTCTGCCTCTGTCTGTCCGTGCCTCTTTTGGTTTGTTTGGTTTGGACTTAGCATAGGGTAGTTAGTTAGGGTTTGCCTGGGATAAGATAGCATAGAAATCTGAGCTCTAGAGAAGGGATGGGTTTTGTTATCTTTTGTTCTTTCTTTTGGTGTTGTCATAGGCCCAACCTCTTTGTTTATGCTTTATTATTTCTTTGTTCTTTGTACATATGTAAATAGCACCATTCTCACTTGCACTCGTTTTATCCCACTTGTAAATTTGTACACTTGTCCTCATTGTTATTTTGTAAATACACCAGCTACTCGTTTTCAATACCTCTTGTCTCTGGGTTGTTATTTCTTTGTGTCCTGTTGTGTATCCTTTAAAAAAAATTTCCACCTTATCCCAAATTCATACTCTCGGATTATAACAACCTTAAAAATAAAAAAAAAACCTGTAATTTGACTGTAATGCCTTATATTTGACATATAGCACATCATAATATCAAGCAAAGTATCTTACAAATATTCTACACACACTGTAAACATTTTGGTTGTGAATTCACAGGAAATTACTGGCTACTGGTTGCATGACTTTCACAGTATTTTACATGAACCATTTCACAGTGCATAACTTTCGTCTTTTAATTTACAGCTTTAAATCTTGCATCCAAACTTCTTCCACAGACATCTGTATGTCTTTCACTTTAAAAATCAAATACAGAGATTGCAAACCATACTGTAAACACGATAAAAAAGACAGAAATTTTCACAGAAAAATATTTGACAATTCTGCAGCAAGCAACATTTTCTGTCAGCATGAAATGCAAAAATTGGACTCCGATATAGTTCTAGCTCCAGTCATCCAAAAAATAAATAAATAATCTAGTGGTGGGCCATTATTGCTTTTCGGGCGATTAAAAAAAAATATCGGCGTTAATGTATTCAGAAGTGTGTATAGCAGGTATGAGGCTTGTAGGACCGTCCGCGGTCAAACCTCTGGAGGCGTGACGTAGCCGAACCGGAGAGGTGGCGCATCGGAGGTGCCCTCAGGCTCTCTGGGCAGCTGTGGACCGGGTGGACGACGGGCCCGACGTGGACCACCACGTCTTTGCTTGCGTCGAGCCTCGGGTTTCTCAGCTCGCTGGTAGGCGCACCCACCAGAGAGCTTTATTAAACTCAAAACAGAACAAAAACCTGGCACGAGGGCCGTCAGGAACAGGAAACAGGATAACGTGGAATCAGAACTCGAACGAGACATGAACAGTGCGCAAAATAAGGCGATGGACAGATGGTGTGTGTCACACCAAACAGAACTTAAATACAGAACCTAATCAGTGCATGAACACAACACGGGTGATAACCCAAGACACGTGATACATGAACAGAAGGTCAGAATAAAAGTCCCAAAACACAAAAAGAAACAGAACCAAAAAACAACAGAAAAGCAGTGACCACTACTGACCACTGACCGAACCGTGACAGATGCTGACTTTTGCCTTGCATTTGCCCCAATATAAACAGTGTACAGTGGTTGCAAATACTAATAGGCCGGTGCATATTACTGTAAAAAAATCTAAGGATAAAGGAAAGATTAAGGATAGATAAAAAAAAAAATAACAACCAGAAATTCAACACAATGTGTGTTCTGCAATATTACGAATTAAATTTCTACATAATTTGCATTTATAGAAATTGTTAAAGATATTTCTGTAACTCTCGTACCTATGAAAAGAGAAAACAAACTTCAGTCTCGAATATGAATGTAAACGGTACATTAAGTTTCTCTGTTAACAACCCTGGACTCCAACTTCTGGACTTGCTTCTTGCCACCCTTCATGGCGATTTGCTCAGTTTCATCCAGACGGTGCTGCAGGTCTTTGATGGTCTGCTCCATGTTCTGCTTCATGTGTTCCAAGTGAGCACTAATGTCCCGCTCCTTCTTCAGCTCTTCTGCCATCATGGCAGCATCAGTGATGTTTTTTGGCCTTCTCCTCAGCATTCCTGCACTCCTGGACAGTCTCCTCTACCTTCGTCTGAAGCTGAGTTGTCTCCTTCCAGTTTCTTCTTCTGGTTCAGCAGGCTAGTTTTCTATATACAAAGGTTTAACATTTCTTTCAGTACAAATGTATCTGATGTATGATCAAAACTGATGAGAAAATGACATTTTAAAACATCCTACATGAGAGTACAAGAGCTGGACCCTCTCACTGACATCCAGCAGTTGTTGCTCAGCCAGTTTCCAGCCTCTCTCAGTCTGCTCCACCAGGGATCTCAGCTCATCCAGTTCAGCCTGCAGCAGGTTGGTGCCACTCTCCACAATAGCAATGTTCTATTTGAGATCATCATTACCACAGAGAGCATCATCCAGTTGTAGCTGGGCAGCAATTAAGCATTTGTTTCACAGTTGATTTCAAGAAGATTCCAGTTGTGATGCTTCACCGCATAACATTTTTCAGACGTACCTTCAGATGTCCATGGAGACCCTTGAGTTGCTTCTGTGCCTCTGATGCCTGCCTGTTAGCCTGGCTGAGCTGGATCTCCATCTCGTTGAGGTCTCCCTCCATCTTCTTTATCCGGAGCGCCTCATTTCTGCTGCGAGTATCAGACTCTGGAGAGCTTTGCAGGGTGTCCACCACTCTCTGGTTCCTCTTGGCCTGCTCCATCTCCTCATCCTTCTTTGACTTGAATTCAATATCAGCCTTCACCTGGTTGAACTCCAGCTGAGCCAGCAAGATCTTTCCTTCTTCATGCTCAAGGTAGCCTTTGAAGGTGAATGAAAAGTGTTATGTTTTTGTAACTTCTCTGTTAATGAACAGTGTGAGCAAATGTAATATTAAAATCTTACCTCAGCCTCCTCCAGTGCTGCCTGAATCTCAGCCTTTTCTTGTTCCAGTTGCTTTCTAATTTTCTCAAGCTCATGGATGCTCTTTCCAGACTCTACAAGTTGCTCAGTGATGTCAGAAATCTCCTCTGTTGATTCAAACAATGCTCGAATGAGTAAATTGTTTTTTACTTATTTTATTTTTACGTCAGTCACTTTATAAAGTGTTTATGGCATTCGAGCCAAGTACTTTGTATCTAAAGGCATTCCAAGCATACCGTGCTTCCAGGTTAGGGACTTTGGACTCTAAGCGATCCACTAGGGCAGTGGTCCCCAACCTTTATTTGGTCACGGACCGGTTTAATATCAGAAACTATGTTCACGGCCTGGCCTTTAAGGAGTGGCAGATAAATATACGTATTTATACAAATAAATGATACGCATAAAAATGGGGATATTTTAAAAATATAATAATAAACGTAAATCCAGTGTGTACTCGCAGCTTTATTAACAGCATTTTCATAACAACGAGCCGACAACATAACACGGGTAACATCCCACGGACCGGTACCACATGACCCACGGCCCAGTACTCGTCCGCGGCCCGGGAGTTGGGGACCACTGCACTAGGGTAATATAGTGGAACTAAGTACGAGGAATGTAATATAGATACTGCCACAAGAGGGCAGTACGGCACTACTGATGGCAAGGCACCACGTTGACCCTGGTGGTAAAATTTATAATGCAGTTCGTTGAAGAAGTCTGCCATGTTAAATAACAGTCTTCTTTAAAGGACAGCAATATGGATGTTCCACAAGAGGGCAGAGTGGAGCCTTAAAGAACTGTAACACAGACGACTCCACAAGACGGCAGTGTGGACGCAACAAGAAGCAGGATGCCACACTGCCCTCTTGTGACAAAATCTATATTACAGTTGTTCAAAGAAGCCTGTTATTTAACATGGCAGGGGGCAACATGGCGCCTTGCCATCAGTAGTGCCGTACTGTCCTCTTGTGGCAGTGCCGTACTGTCCTCTGTGACAGGCTTCCGTGTTCTAATATGCATTGTGCCCAAAACCATCTGTTGTTTGTGCACGTGACAGACTGCTTCAGTGGGTGAATGGGTTAAATGCAGAGAACAATTGTTTACATGCATAGAAGAAATTTCTTTTAAGGGCTCTAATATAGATACTAACACACTCAAGGGCAACTGGTTCAAAGGTGCCACATTGCCCCCTGGTGGCAACGTTCATAATACAGTACGTTAAAGAAGTCCATCGTAAAATAACAGGCCTCTTTGAAAGACAGTAATATAGATTTTACCATAAGATGGCAATGTGGTGTCAGACATGATGCAGGTGGAGCCAGGCTACACACACACACACACACACACACACGCACACACGCAGATTATATTTTATTATATTTTATTCTATTCTTAATTTTAGGGAATATATCCAGAACCTGTGAGTGATGTTGTGGTGTGTAAGGCAACAACAGCAGGCAAGAGTGGTCTTAGGTCCACATTGTACGAGCCATATTCAGGTCAGATGACTATTTATGTCCATTTTACTTGTACTGTGAAATCAAAATGTTGAATTAAATGGTCGACTGATTCCTTTTTTTCTTTAGGACCATTCCCTGACCCTGATTTGATGACTGCTGGAGCCAAGCTGCACGAAGTTTAACCTCAGCCTCTTTTTGCCCTTGTGTTAGATGGGTTGTCTGAACTAGAGCGGACTCCATCTAAATTTGGCCCTGTTCCACGTGGATCCCCCCATCATATCACTGTCCACCTGAAACATCCAATGACCTTATTCTGCACCACTTGGACCCTGAATTCCCAGCTCTTCCACTTGATCAGCATACCTTCTCTAACCTGGACTTTGTTCCAAGAGTGCACCAGCAGCTGCACCTACAAGTGTCACCACAAATGGCCAGTGAAATTGAGAGGGAAACCAGGCAGCAGTTCAAATGTCCTGCATGGGTGCAGTTACGTCAACCATGTTTAACTGCCAGTTGCTTTCAAGAGGCCTGCTCTTCCTGGGAGGGAAAGGCAGATCCAGAGGCTGCAGCAAAGGCCCTTGCTGGCCAAATGATAAGAGTTCGAGAAAGCAGACTGATGCAATGCTACAAGGTCTGCAAATGGAGTCAGAAGTCCTGCCAATTATGCTCAGTTAAAGCGAGTTAATGTGCTGCCTGTTGGATTTGTCATTTCACCAGAAGCACCACATCTTGGGGCTAGTCCAGATGGTAGGGTCTATGACACACCACCAATTGGCCTTGTAGAAGTGAAGAGCACCACAAAAAATGATGCTTCGCAGGTTGCACACCTTAAGAATGAAAATGGCTATGTCAGTCTGAGGCAGTCACACCGGTACTACTGGCAGGTTCAAAGACAATTATCAGTAACCGGCCTTGAGTGGTGTGACCTTGTCACAGACACTCAGACAAATTTATATGTTGAAAGAGTTTGGCGAGATGATTTATTCATACTCAAAATGAAGAACAAATTAGACCTTTTCTATTACAACATATACATGGATATGTGCTTGGAAGCACACTGAATTCAGTTTGCTGTAATAGCAATGTTTATTAATCTGTTTTTATTAATCAGTTTTATATTAAACAGCTTATTAATCATTCAACATTGTACATGTATTAACCTGTATAGTTAATTTATTAAGCAGTTAAGTATTTCACACTGCCTCACTAGTGCTCCTACTTGACTTGTAAAGTGAATTGCAATAAATCACTTGTTTATTAAATTAATGGCTTTTAATGTCAAATGAATCAGTTGCTGATTAACTTAAAGTGTGTGTGCGGCATTAATAGGAGACCACATGAGTTAAAGGATTAACAAAAAATATTATTTATTAAAGTAACTTTACATAAGTGGGAAATGGGGAAAAAAGTGCTGCAGCCATATCTATCTTTTCATTCCTTCCCTGTAAATGGTGAAGTTAGACGGAAATGGATTCAGGCTATCTGGCAGGGTGAAGGACCAAACTTCACAATTAAAAATGGGAGCTCCTCTAGAATATATTTTCCAGACCTCAGTTTTCTCCACAAGACAAAGGTCCTTGAAAATTCACCATTACACAATAGTTCTGGCTGACAGTGCCCATCAGAGTGAGCGGTACAGGTTAGATCACCCTTTCGACCACTATCCTGAGTCGTGCGATGGCCTGTGTCTTCTCAGTATCTTCTTTTGTGAATTGGGCTGAACGCTTGAAGTGTGAGATGATGCGTTTTGCCCCAACACCAGAAAGTAGGTCTTCAATTATGAATCCTTTGTCAGCCATCACTTCATCACCTGACTCAAGTAGGGGAAGGATTCCACTGATCTTTGTAATCTCCTTGTCAGAGATGCTTCCAGTATACAGCGGTGAGATGAATGTCACTAAACCATTAGGAGCGACTCCGATCAGTCCCTTCAAGGTTGTCCTGTTCTTATAGTGGGAGACCATTTCTGACTGCAGGGTCAGCGAAGAGGGTGCTGCCACAGCAATCTCAGTGCAGTCCAGTATCACGCAGAGATTGGGACAGTACCTCTTGAACTTTTCTGGCATGATGGACTTTGCCCGACTCAAAGAGGAAGTGTCCCCAGAATTAAAAAGAGATAATTGGCCCAGGTGATGGTCACTGTCACGGCGACAGGGGTTAACCCGTTGCCGTGATGTGTCCCAATGATGACAGGCAGGCAGACTTCCATTCTTTGCTTTCTTTATTCAAACTGAACACGAACAGGTACAGAATAAGGTTGTAAGGGTGATGGACTGACAAGGGGTGCTACACAAACAGAAACTCAAATACCCACAGCAATCAGGGAAACAAACGCAACACAGGTGGGACCAGGAAACAGGCAGAGAAAACAGAACGGGCTGTCAAAATAAAAGTCACAGAAAATCAACACAAAAGCAGTGGCCTCTAGTGGCCACTGACCCAACCGTTACAGTACCCCCCCCCCCCCAATGCCGCAACTCCGGGGCAGCAAGGCCCAAAACCGGCCCAACAAAAAAAAAACCCACCCCAACACAAAACCAAAAGGGCCACCCGCGTCGTTCCCCCACTGTCCTGTGGCCGGGCTGTCCCTCTCCGAGGAACCCCTCAAAGTCCCAGGCGATAGTCCCGCCGCCGGGAAGCCTCCCAGCGGGACCACCGCTACCCTCACACATGACGGCCCATTCGTGGGCCTCGTCCGAGCACTCACCGCACCCGGTGCTGTCCGGCAGGCAGGCCCGTCCGTGGGCCTCCTCTGGGCACTCACCGCGCCCCGTGCTGTCTGGCAGGCAGGCCCCTCCGTGGGCCTCCTCTGGGCGCTCACTGCGCCCCGTGCTGTCTGGCAGGCAGGCCCCTCCATGGGCCCCTCTCAGACTCTCCCCCGGCTCTGTAGAGCCAGCCAACTCTAGGCTGCCGCTAGCTGTTCTGCTATCCCCCTCCTCTGACTCACTCTGGACTGAAAGCCCCAGGTGGCTGCTGCTAGGTGCTATGCTGACCCCCTCCTCAATCCCGCCCACCCACCCCAAGCACCATACGCCCCCGCCCCCAAAAAACAAGGCGATTTTCCCCCCCTTTTTGGGCGAGGAGCCCCCCTCGGCCTCTGCTGTTAGCCTCTCCACTATGCTAGCTACTAATGCTAGGCCTGCTAAAATTCCGGCTAACCAGGCGAATCCTGGGTCTGGCTTATAAATGGGGGCTCCTGTACTAGTGGGATTTACCTTGGGACTGGGTAGGGAAAGTAATGGGTCCTGCAGCTCCCCCTGACCTGCTTCTAAGGGGCCTAGGAGGTCTACCTGTGCCCTCAACTCGGCTGACTCTCCTGGCCCACTAGCTGCTACGCTAACAGGCCCTAGCCTGCTTACAGGGGGATTCAGCCTGGGTGCTGGTGTTGGCGGCTGCTCTTGGAGGGGCCGCCGGTCTCGCGCTCCGGCAGCTCCGCGCCGGTCTTGCGCTCCGGCAGCTCCGCGCCGGTCTTGCGCTCCGGCAGCCCCGCACTGGTCTCGTGCTCCGGCGGCATGGGGAAAACCGCCCTCTCTGGCGGCTTGGGGTGGGTCGCTTCGGCCCTGACTTCGTTGGCAGGGAGTGAGACTCGCAGGGCCGACTGTGAGTGAACCTCTGGAGGCGTAGCGTGCCTGATCCGGAGTGGTGGCGAGTCGGAGGAGCCCTCAGGCTCTCTGGGCAGCTGTGGACCGGGTAGACGACGGACCCAACGTGGACCACCACGTCTCCGTCTACGCCGAACCGGAGTCTGAGACGCAGGGGTCCACGAGACGCTCCATCTCCATGATCGGGGATCCGTCGATTTAGGGTGTTGTTCCACCTGCGGACGTCCTCCACGTCTCTTTTGTTTGGGTCAGTCCATGTGTCCCAATGATGACAGGCAGGCAGGTGGACTTCCATTCTTTGCTTTCTTTATTCAAACTGAACACGAACAGGAACAGAATAAGGTTGTAAGGGTGATGGACTGACAAGGGGTGCTACACAAACAGAAACTCAAATACCCACAGCAATCAGGGAAACAAACGCAACACAGGTGGGACCAGGAAACAGGCAGGGAAAACAGAACGGGATGTCAAAATAAAAGTCACAGAAAATCAACACAAAAGCAGTGGCCTCTAGTGGCCACTGACCCAACCATTACAGTCACATGGCTCACAGTGGAAACACATCTGGAACATGTCAGCAATGAGCTGGTCCTTCATGCCAACAGCTACACGCATACTGTACACAAGAAATTCTTCGATTAAGGGCATTCTGCGAGGGGGACCTTTGACTGATGTTTTCATTTACATTTACATTTACGGTATTTAGCTGACGCTCTTATCCAGAGCGACGTACATCAGTGCTTAAGAAGTCCACAACTGGGTTCAGGTTGTGGGTTCGAATCCAAGGACTGCTGGTAGCACCACTGATGTACTCTGGAGCAACATATTGTTCCCCCAATGATGACTACCCACCGCTTGGAGAATGGGTTAAATGCAGAGAAAAAATGTCACACTATTCTATCTGAGTGCTTCTCTGGGGTGTGTTCAAGTGTCACTATAAGGGGCCACTTTCCTTCACTTTACTTCAAACCTCTAGTGTCTAAGTAGAGCCAATTAATTATCAGAACCTTACAGTAAAATCTACAGAACATGTACAGAATTGGTAATGCATCAATGTTTAACAGTGACTGCACGATTTATTAATTAAAACAAACTTGGTGACATTATTCATTTATTCAAAGATTGATAAGTTCATGTGATTTCAGAGATTTATTCATTTATTTTCACACATCACCGGTCTGAACCCAAGAACAAGATACAAAATTTCACATTTTGAGCTCAATGGACTTGTCATAATAGCAATATTTAATATTACTGCTAATCCCATTTACAGGATTCTTTGCTCCCCTGCCTACACACTTCAATACGATCTGCAGCAGGATTCTGTTGTGTTGACAGATGTTCAGTACACATGACAATAAACATGACCTGAACTTACGCACAGAATGTACAGATCACATGGACAACCGTAGCATGCACAAGAAGGTTTAAATGTCACCAGATGCTGTGACCGTTTGCTCAAGTATATTGTACTAGGAAACATCTGTGCTTGATATACCTTAATTTGTTGACCCTCTACACCAGGGGTATTCAATAAAAAATTAAAGAGGTCCAGTTGGAGAAAAATTCCAGAAGCAAAGGTCCAGAAGATCATAATGTATAACTATTTAGTGTGATATATATTTAAGTAGCCCATTAGTTGTATCAACATTGCATGTAATCAATACCTGACTGTCAAGTCAAATGAATTCAGTACAATTTAAAAACATTTTCACAATATTTATTGTCACGTTACATAGAACTGAACATACATGTATGACTGCCGATATGTATGTTCTCTTATTTACTGTATAAAAGTAGGGCTGCGTTTCAAAATAAGAGAAAATAACTAAAATGTGAAAACTGTGCATTTTTAACTTCAGAAGTATACAGACATGTGTGTAGAGCAGAGGTCACTAACAGGCGGATCGATAATTTCAACATATTTAGAGGCTCACTTTCTTCCCCTCTTATATTCAACTCCCCCACTTCTCTGTTCAGATTAAGAATTGAAGCTCTAGCTTGTCCTGCCAGGATTTTAAACCTGGGCTTGAATGGAATCAGAGCCATTCTCATACACATGTGGAGGTGCTCATTTGTGAGCCTGGAACGATATTTCGTTTTAATTATGTTCATTGTGGAGAAAGCTGCCTCGCAGTTGTGTGTGGAGCCAAACATGGTCAAGATGTATAGGTCTACTTTGCTTAGACCTGGGAAAGCTGTCTCAGGGAACATTTGGAGCCAGAAAGTGGAAGGGTCAGTTCTTACAAACTGATCTTTCAGGGCCACATCTCCATGGAGCATCTGGAGAGGCCCAGCATTTACCCATTTAAAGTGCTGTGTGACTTCCTTTGAGAACGCCCTGACATCAGAGAAATGGATTCTGAATGAACATGGTGAGCTGCTGTCCAAAGCTGAAGCTGTTGAAACAGTTTACAACCAGTTTATCAATAAAGTTAACAAAAGAAACAATATCTCGCTGTCCCTGAACCTGTTCCTGCACTGCTGGGAAGTGTGTGCAGTCTCCCTGCAAGTCGTCCTTGAACAACTCAAGTTTCCTCTGAAAGGAGCAGACAGCTTTCATCAGTTCACAAATTGAATTGTCCTTGCCATGTAGCCTCAAATTCAGTTCATTCAGATGTGAAGTGATATCAACCCAAAAGGCCACATTGTCCATGTGTTTCTCATTTTCTAAAAAGAGAGAAAACCGTGTTGCCTTCTGACTTCTTAGTTCTGCCAAAAAAAGATGCTACTTCCCTCCTAATGGACCAAAAGCGTGCTAACACCCTGCCTTTGCTGAGCCAGCTCACATCGTTGTGCAGCAAAAGATCATCGGCATTGGCATCAACTTCTCTGAGGAATTCCCTAAGCACGCAATGCTGGTAGGAAGAGGATGCCCTGAGAAAATTGATCATTTTCATAATTGTATTCATCACCTCAGCATGCTCATCTGACAGGGAAGCGGACAGATTGATGAATGATGCAATGTTTAGCTATGAGCTCAGGATTGTCCTCTTTCAGTCTTGCTACAGCTCCTTTCTCTCTCCCTATCATAGTAGGGACTCCATCTGTGGTTATTGAAACCACTTATTTTTTGCTCTAGTCCTCTCTTTGTTAACAGCTCCTTACTGGCCAGGTAGATGTCTTCTCCTCTTGTATTGGTGTGAAGGACTGGGAGTGAGACCTAAAAGGTCTTCACAGAATGCTTTTGGTCTGTGCTGAAAAACCTGACATACACTAACAGCTGAGCATTGTCACAAAAGTCAGTGGACTCATCCACAGCTAAGACTACACATGGTGCCTTGCACATGGCTTCATGAGTCAACATTTCACTTTTCTTTGTGGAAGATGATGCTGACAGGGGTATTTGCTTTATTTTATCACAAAGCTCTTGTTTTTGTTTTCCCTCAAGTAGTGTTTCAGCTACTGCACTCATACATTCTTTGACAACCCCTCCATCAGTAAATGGCTTTTTGTGTTGACCCAAAATCCAAGCAACTCTGAGGGAACTCATGAGCACGTTGTTGGGCAGTGAATGTGTGGCTCAGGATCCTGGTGGACTGGTCATATTGGGCTCTGAGACTACTTATTTTCTGTGATCTCACTTCAGATTTGAGTTGTTTCTTCAAAACATCTATGTTTTCTCTCATAATGGCGTTTCACATTGGCACTGTTAATAAGTGCTACGGTTTCTGAACATCTGAGACACGCTGGTTTAGAGCTCCCAGAGGGAAGTATGAACAAAAATGAGTCTGTCCATTCCAGGTTAAATGCTCTATTTTGGCTGTCGACAGTACAATTTTTTCCTTATTTTTCTCTCTTTCTCCGTCTCAACCATCTTCTCCTCAACTTACTGCGGCTCAGTCGTCCCTTTCTCTCGCGTCTTTATCTCTCCCTTTCTCTCATTGTCGTCTGTATCTCTCCCTTTCTTTCGCGTCTGTATCTCTCCTTTTCTCTCACTCAGTCGTCTGTAGCTCTCCTTTTCTCTCACTCAGTCGTCTGTATCTCTCCTTTTCTCTCACTCAGTCGTCTGTATCACTCCCTTAGTTTTCTCATGTATCGCTATCTTTCTGTTTCTTTCTACCGTCTTTCGCCAGCTTGCCTTGCCTCTAACTCTCTCATCTGTCTTCCCTCAGTGTAAAGTTGCAACATTTACCGCCTGGAACCCACACACGTGATTGGCTGTGTGGCGTTACTGGGATGGCTTAACTTGCATCCAATAGGGTCTATGCACATCACAGTTCCGGGTTGGGTTATACCGGCAGTCTAACTTCCGGTTACACCGGCGCAAGAGACATGTTGCCATGCTATCGTTTAGATGGCTATTTTGTTTGAATATGACCGACAGACTTGTTAGCTAACTTTAAATTGTGAGCTGGTGTGTTTTCTTTCATACAGATACTTTGACTGCGTAAGGTGAGATTATCTTAACTTTGTTTCTCAATGTGGTTTTTATATGTAACCCTTTTTACTTATGTTGTGGCAGAGGTTTGATATAGTAATTTTTACTTGAATATATATATATATATATATATATATATATATATATGCATGCAATTTTTTTTTACTGCTAATGTTTTCAGAAGTTCTCTCTACAAGGCGTTGGATGGGGAAATGCCGAATCTTGCCATGTTGAGAGTATCAGAGTAACAAAAATGGGCATGTCGGCTGCTGTCCCGTTAGTCCAGTCTGCTTTCGGACCTGTCCAGGCAGGGAGCGTGCTGTCATTTC
>JBBPDC010008054.1:0-13659 GCA_037974485.1 Hemigrammopetersius urotaenia | reverse complement strand
GAGCTAAGAAAGTTAGACACAGGTACAAGAGACATTTCCCGACTCAGATCCAGATCAGCGCCATACACTAGCGGCTCTTGTAACAACCAGAAGAGAGAGTGAGAGAGAGAGACACACACAGAGAGAGAGAGACACAGAGAGAGAGAGAGAGAGAGAGAGACAGAGAGAGAGAGACACACACAGAGAGATGCGGAGAGAGAGAGACAGAGGGACAGAGAGACACAGAGGGGACGCAGAGAGAGAGAGAGAGAGAGAGAGAGAGAGAGACAGAAAGAGACACAGGGGATAAAGAGACACAGAGAGAGAGATAGAGAGAGAGAAAGAGAGAGATAGAGAGAAAGAGAGAGAGAGACAGAGACTTTTTTTTTACTTTTACACCCCTTTATTTACATACCTCACAGACATTTGAGTTACAAGGCACTCATTATTTACATAACTCAAAGGTTATATAAATAGTAAAAGCATGTAAATAAATAGATTAAATAAATAAATAAAATAATTAGGGTAAAACATGACAGTAAACAATGATTGTACAGACTGTTCATGAGTCTAGTTCTGATATAAACCTCAGTTCCCCACCACTAACGGAACACAGAACCCCTTCACAACACCACGCATCTTCAAACCTTACCAGGTCCCCCACACTCTTGTAAAAGTTAAAATTCATCAGGCTTCTGGACTTGATCAGTCTGCAGAGGATCTGAGAGAGAGAGAAAGAGAAAGAGAGACAGAGAGAGAGAGAGAGAGAGAGAGAGAGAGACAGACAGAGACAGAGAAAGAGACAGAGAGAAAGAGAGAGAGAGCGAGACAGAGAAAGAGATCTGATCTTCATATTTCTCCTCCAGAGATCCAGCCTCTCCTGTATGTTAGTGTGTTCTTGAGGAACAGTTCTCCAGGCTTCCTGAAGGACTTTCAAAGCCTTTCCAGTCCAGTCCCTGAACCTGACCAGTTTCAGAGGAATGTTTCTGTTGGTTAAGACACACAGTGACCTACGTATGAATCATTCAAGCAGAACAAAGAGCATCTAACTGAAGTCCTGAAACTTTGTTTATTGGTACAGGAGTATAATGTGGTTGTTCTGCTAAATATGGTCTATTTTATACTCCTGTACGAATAAATGAATACCATTGTTCGGCTCTGCAGTCTTATTCAAGGACATTCCGGGTCTTCAGACGCTCCCGGGGGTCTGGACGAGTGGACGGAGGGGCGGTCCAGGGCGGGGGGGCACTGGGGTCTGGTTATGGAGGGTGTTGGTGGGGCAGTTTCTGTGCTGAGCTCCTCAAAGCAACCTCAGAGGAAGATCTAACACTCTCTGAAAGGATTCAAGGGAAGGAAAAGACCCACAGAGCAGAAAAATCTCACGGCCCTGAAGTTTTGGAGCTTAGAAACGTCTCCAGAGACTCTTCAAGGCTCAAATTCACTTTACTGTCGTCAGCAGCTGTGAAGATGCAGAGAGTGATGAGACGTTTCCCCACAGAGAGCTCATAACATCTCGGCCTTCAAAAGAGTCAATAAAGAGCCAAAGCCACAGTATACACTATATGAACAAAAGTATTGGGACACCCTCGGTTTTCATAAAGCTCCATAAAGACATGCTGGAGGAGTTCAGTGTGGAAGAACTTGAGAGCCCTGACCTAAACCCCATCCAGCACCTCGGTGTGTTTCTCTGGTGTTTGTTGGGGTTCTGATCAGTCCAGTTCATTTCTGAAGATCCGAATGTAATTTAGCCTCCAGCAGCCCCTGATTCCTTTTTCGCTCTCTCTGGCACTTTTGAAATGTGGCTTTATGTTTGATTATCAAAGAACACACACACACACACACACACACACACACACATGGGTCATCCGTTAACTCAAGTAATAAATGCATGAATATTTTAATGAGCTCACGCTTCTGAAGCAGGCATTTAAATAATTTTACATACAGAATCAAACTGATGAATGTCTGGCATCCATTTAGTCCAATTAAAATTCTCAGGTAATAAATAAACACAACTGAACACCACAGACAAGTGTTAGGGGTGCAGAAAAAACAGACACAAGGAACGGGAAACGAACCCGGACATTCTGACCACAGGGCAAGTGATCTAACCACTAGGCCACCAGCTGGTGTTCTGTCTTCCTCCTGTTTTCTGTGGTGGTGTTTCCATTCTCCATGTCACTCATCCCTGTGAGCCCCACCTTAGCCCCACCTTAGCCCCGCCCATTGTCATTGTCTCCTCCCCTGCCCAGGTGTTTCTCCTGAGTTTAGTTGGTATATAGAGCCTCAGTCTTCAGCCATGTTTCTGTTGGTTCTTGGTGTTTTCTGGTGGTTTGGGATCAATGTGGTTCTGCTGGGTGTTTCTGTTCTGTTTGACCTTTAATTTAATTTACTCCCTTTTCCTTTCTTCCAGTCTCTGTGTCTCTCTTTAACCTGCTGAAGACACTCAGAGACTCTTCCAGTCTCTCTTTGTCTCTGTTTAACCTGCTGAGGACACTCTGAGACTCCTCCAGTCTAACTTTTTGCTTGTTTGTTTGTATTTATTCTAATATTCAGCTGTTTCTGCTGCTGAAAGAAGCCGCTGCTGATAGAAATGACTTTAGACTATTAACACAGGGGTCTAAGACTTTTGCACAGTACCATAGTTTCAGGTTAACCTCTTGTTTACATTTTTTTTATATTTTAAATGATTTAAACAATTCTGCTCCAGTGAGTTTCATCCTGAATTGGACTGAAACTAAGTAGCAGCACAGACCAGGAAAGGCAGGAAAGTTTTCCGGTGATACCAGTTCATATATGGGCTGCAGTCTCTGTTTAATACACTGTTCTGTTAAAGGCCTACAGAGAATGGCGTTTATCTTTCAGCAGTTTTAAAGCATTTCACTCAGAAAATTAAAATACACCTGAGTTCACTGGTTTTATCAGAGAAGATATTTAAGATATTTAATTATATAATATTTCAGCTTCTCGCTTTTAGGGTCTTCATGTAAAATTGTATTTTATATTGTACATTGTTTGAATGCTAAATATTTTCATAGTTTTGTAACAGATTTTTTATTTGAACCATGAATATTAATTTATGCAAATGCAAGTACATACAGCCCCAGCCACAAAGGCAATATTACAAAAAAAACTGGTAAAATAATTTAATATTTTGGTTCCTTCAGTTTCAGTGTTTTCCTCATTTTCAGGTTTCGGCCAAAAGAAATCATTTCGGTGCGTCACTATTATTACATTGTTGGAGGCAGCGGGAAAAAGCAGCTGGATTTTTTATTCTTATTATTATTATTATTATTATTCAGGCGTGAAGCCACTCTTCTTGGTTATTTTGCTGTCAGAGAAACAGCAGAAATGTAAAAGATGGAAATCCTGTAAAAGCCGAAGGTGTAGAAGCTCTTTCCCGCGGTTCTCCTCGTCTCCGTGAAGTTCAGAGTCAGAAATAATGTGTAAAATTACCTGCTTTTAACGCGGCGATCCCTGCGCTTTCTGTCACCTCGGCGGAACACGTTCGGTTCCATAAAGAGAGCGGCGTGACCCTCGGGGGGGCGTTAAGCTGAAAGCTCCATTAGCAGGAGGTTCTGTAATTAAACCACATCTTTATCCAGGAGCTTGCATGGCCTTCAGGAGGCGCCGCCTTTCAGGTCCTCGGCAGAAAGGTCCCACCGCGCTTCCATCAACGACCCCGTTCTGGAACTTCAACCGCTCTTTAATTCATTGAAACACTTTCACGAATGGAAATGAGCCTGTTAACAGTTCACTCTGCATTCAGAGCCTGTCTGGGTTCGAACAAAACCTTCTCAGGAGATGGAGAGACACGCTCGGGGGACGGGGACATCCAGGGGTTCGGGGTGAATTAGAAAATGTGTTTACAATTCACAGTTCAACCAGCCGGATGAAAGAAAGGACAGCGTGGAGACAGTGTGGAAATCCAGCTTCATTTGCAATGATCTGTACTTTCATCATCATTTAAGATTCATTATCTACTGTTTTACATGCAGCACATTGGTCACTGAGGGCTTAAACTGAAGAAGACAAATGGGCCAAGACATCCATTCACCTCCAGCCCTTTATTTTCTTAAGTCTACATTTCAGAACATCATATACAGAGAAAAATATCAGAAAACTAAAAAAAAAAAGCCTATTTTTTTAGTTTTCAGTGAGTCCATGCACTGTAAAAAAATAAATCCTCTTCCCAATGAAAAATTCTTAAGTAACTGATTACAATAGCACTTTTGAGTTAGCTCAGCTTTTTAGTGATTATTTGCAGCACTCATAGAATCTACATTAGAAGTAAATGCTACGCTGTTGGACCAACAAATGAATTCATGTTTCCTGAACTGAAATGAACTATTACCACCAACAATAAGTAGATGTAATTTTGGTTACTTAGCTAAGTGAACACCTTGCTTATTTGTTTTAACTATAAAAACTGTTGGAAAGACAGCTAAATTATAATTGACTTATTCAGTCAATTCTCCTGCTATAATTGAGCAAACAGAAAAGGGACAATGTTATCGGCTACTAAAGAAACTTTAATACGTCCAGCAAAATATTACATTCTGGTAAAAAAAAATGTAATTGCCTTGAAAGTAACAAATTCTAATTGTTAAAAAAAAGCTAGTGACCATCACAGTGTACTCGGTGTTGCACAGAAATTAAAGTATGCAAAAGAAAAGAAAAAACAAACATTGCAGTTTCAAAATACTTCATACTATGAAGTGCTACACAATCAAGTAACAGTTTAACAGAACCCCACTGTACTAGTTCAAAGGTAGTCTCTGTGGGTATAGGTTTAGAAAGTAACAAATACACTGACAGCAAGCCTATAGTGCAAATAAATACCTTCAATATGTCAAACACTCTGGAAAAACACCTTGAAAAAACTAAATGTCTAATTTACAGCCTTTCAAAACGAAGGATTATATTAATCAGTATCAACACTATGTACAGAGCCACAAACGGACAGAAAGACAGACACATGAAGTCAGACACACAGACAGGCAAATACAGGCACTTGTGCATTCGGACATACAGTCAAACACACTGTGTTTACAGTCTTTCAGATTTAAGGAGCATATTTTTCAGTGACAACACTCTGAGAGTATGAGTCTCCTAGATTCAAGAACACCTTCTGCACTGTCTCAAATGTGTATTTCAGTTCCTTGGGGTATTGAATATTTAGAGCACAGAAAAGTCCAACAAGAACAGCAAACACGTTAACAAAGTCAGGAAGCTCTTCAATGACGACTTGACCTTCTAATACCACAGCTATGTTCACTGGTGCGGGTTTGGCATTGAAGTTGTGCTGTCTCGTGACTTCCAATATCCCCGTCTTCATTTTACTGGCCTGCATTTTGAGAGAATCGGTATCCTAAAAATGACAACACAAACAATAGATTTTAAAATGTTATACCTGTTATTTAAGCAAATTTATATTAAACACTGGACTTTATAGTACAGTTAAAACATTTACATGGTGACAATTTGTTAAAGTTCTACCACTCTTACAATATTCTTAACCAGCTGTTATGATATTCAGTGCATGGTTTAGGTTTTGTCTGTCTCAACAAACTTGATCCAGGTGATTATGAAACCCTGGGAAGCGAATATCTGTGTAAACCACTGTAAAAATCCCATTTCAATGTAGTACTTACAAGACACGTTCTTGATAATGGTTCATATTCCCTTAAATAAATAGGCAGTCCTCGTAGAGCTGTTTCTCATCTGTGTGCTGTAACATCCGTGGTCTAAAAGTAGAATACGATAACAAATAAAAAGCAGCAGCAAAATAAGTTTAGTTTTTTTTTAAGTTTTCTATTATATAAAGACTGCACTCAGACTAATATTTCTTCAACAGTTACACTACACAATGCAGTGTTCTGAAAATGAGCCACACATTTAAGTACTGTCCAATGTACAACCATTTTAATCTTGATTTATTGTTCTTTACCTGTTCATCTAAAGATTCCAAGAGGTTCTTCAATTGCTGTGTAGCCTTGCCACCTTTTGCTCTGAATATCTTGATCAGTGCCGAAGAATGCTTTTCCAGGGATGTCAGGAAAGTTTCTTTAAGGTCGACTTGTGTAATTCGATAAAATTCTGTACATACCTATTTCAAAGACAATTAAATTCCACAATAAGCATAAATCAGAATCCAACAGTTTTTATTTTTAGGTATTGTAGGCATAAATCTTACCTGGTGTTCCAGAAAAAGACCTGGCCAGTGCTCTTGTACCAGAGAGACCAAGGGTTCATCTGTGACGATCTCTTTTCTTCTCAAGGAGAATGTGAGGTCCATTCTAGCATTCACTTCATCATGATTAGGGGTTTTCTTCTTCACTTCATCCTCAAGGAGTTGTCTTTGTTTCTCAAGATCCTCATCATTTAGCCCAGTTGGATGATCTGGAAGGAAGTTCATCTCTGACTTGCGAGGCTTTTTGAGGCCACCCCTTGAAGAACTAGATCCTCTCTTATGAGCATTTATCTGAACTTCAGCGCAACCTGCATGTCGCAGTTTCTGTCAAAGGTTGTTCATCTTGTACTGAATACTGAGTTTCCAGCTCTCCCAACCACTGCCACTGGCCTGGGCGAGACAAGGATGCCTGACAATCAAAGCTATGGCCACTTTCTCACATTCAGATTCATCTGGATATGCTTTGTAGGAGAACATGACCTCAGAAACTTTGCTAAGTATTTCCATCTTTATGTCCCGTGTCACCTCCAGTGGAATCTTTTCTTTTTTGTAGACCTCATTTGCTTTTTGAAGACAAAGTTCAAGATCCAGGGAGAATCTAGGAATAGGAAACTCCTTTGGCCAAGGATCTGTTCTTGTAACTGTGGCTGATGACACACATAACGAATCACTTGACAG
This sequence comes from Hemigrammopetersius urotaenia, assembly GCA_037974485.1. NCBI lineage: Eukaryota > Metazoa > Chordata > Actinopteri > Characiformes > Alestidae > Hemigrammopetersius > Hemigrammopetersius urotaenia. The sequence continues at coordinate 6,809 of JBBPDC010008054.1, read as the reverse complement.
GCTAGTCATATCAACAGTTGTATCTGAAAAACTGGATTCCTCTGATGGCACAACAGATATTGTCCAGAAAAGTCTCAATGTAGCCTTCTCAGCTGGAAGATCTGATATGTCTGTTAAATTGCACAGTTCATTATTGAAATCAGGATCTTTATACTGAATTACAAATCCACTCTCTATGTTCAGTTTCTCACATAGCATTGGTCTAAGGTCTTCCAGGGTTGAAATTGTGTCAGGACATGTTAATTTTCTGATGTTGTCTGGACCAAGAATGATCCGCAACAGCATTTTGATGATTACAAAAGATACACTGTTAAATAAACAAAAAAGAATGAAACAGAAAGGAGAAAACAGTAAGCCAATTAATGACAACATCGGTCATGGGTAAAAACACCTAAGGCAATAAGAACCTCTTTAGTGACACCATGAGCCTTCCATCAATACAATACAAAGTGAGTGGATAGTAGTCATAAAGATCCCGAGGGTGAATGGTGAGAATGTCTGCACGATCCTTTTTAACAACTTCATAAGCTCTCAAATGTTCAAAATACCAGGTACCACTTGCTCAACAATGAAGCAGTCGTCACCCTCAAGAACAGCAATATTAATGATTTGGCCAAATTCTGGTAATCTAAAAGAAGATCCAATAGAAACAATCATGCTCGTTTTGTAAGTGGTCCCATATATACACACAGTGGAAGCTAAAGAGACAGCAGTTTGTCCACTGTACCTATGTTGAACAGATTTGAACAGTTTTTACTCTCTCTATATGTGCTGCAGCTTTGAGAAAATCTGGGCAATCCAAATGGTATGCAACCATAAACTGATGTTTGGTGGCTAAGGTGTTAAGAATGTTTCTGAAGCTCTGGTAATCCCGTACTGTTTTTTTGATAAAAATAAACTTAGCCTCAAATCGCATAGTCCAAAAATTTACTAAAGGCCCAAAACACCGTATTAGATGTGGGTAGTGTTCGACAAAATGGTGTTTTTGATTCAAAGTAGCATAAAGTTTCTTCTGAGAATCTGGAGGCCACAGACAATTCAACAATATCTTTTAAATCCATCAGGATTTCCCATGATTTTTCACCTTCAGGTACACCTGCACCAACAAAGAAAGGAAGAAGCCTCAAAAAAGTCATGTCCATTTCCTCCTATTGTACGCTTCAGAAAACAAGACTTTGTAATTTTTTGTGGTCTGTTAGTTTTGTCTGAATTCTCATACGGAAATATTTCAATAATGTGATTAAGGTCCTCCAAAGTAAAATATTTGCTAGATATCAATTTACAAAGACACACTGCTAATTCAAAAGGGACAATCCCTTCAAAAAGGTCATGCAGTATGTCTGGGGGAAAGCCCATCACTGTATGAAAATAGGTCAATTGTTTGGCCAATACACAGTCTGATTTGACACCACTGTCAGATACAAGATGAGGATTTTCCTTGAGGTTTATGACAAGCCTGTCATGTTCTGCAGGAGTCTGTAAATTAAAGCATTTTGCTTCTGTGGTCTGAATGTCTGGTAATGAAGCTAGGCAAAATCTACAGAACTTGTCAACTCTAAAACTCTCCTGATATCCACCAAGACCATGGGCTGCCAAGTTATCAGCAGAAACAGTAAGAACGGTTCCCTTTATTTGGTTAGCCAGCTGATCAACAAATAATCTTTCTTCTTCCAGAAGCTTAATGTCATTTACCAGTGGTTCTAAGAAGGCCTTATACCCAAATTCACGCACATCAGTGCTATCCAAGCAATGCTAACTGGATAGACTGCAGACTAGATCGAAATTGCAGTGCCCAATTTAATAGTAGACTGTGGTTATCATGTGTTTTTTTCTAGATGTTCCAAGGGGATTAGAGACTTTGTACAAAAAAATCATCTATGTACAAACCAAGCACTAACTTAACATCTTCTCCGGTAAAAATGTCTTGTCTTTGCAATACTTTCCATCAAAAAAAGAAATATATAATTGAAAAGGGCTTGCACCACTGTTGAGTTTTTTCCAATAGATCAGTGCGCTTTAACAATGATTTCAGAACTTTTAACAAAGATACATACACAAAATGCGTTTTCTTTGATCTGCTAAATACATATTGAATAGGTTCTACAACTGGAAAGTGCTTCTTGAAGTAAAGTTTTCTTCAATATTCAGTAGAAAGTGGACCTTTGTTGGATATGGCAAAAAAACATTTGCTTTCTGAATGGAATCCACTAGTTCATTGGTAACAGACTGGTTGACCTCACAATTATTTCTCTGCAGAATCTGCAAAATTTCCTTTTGGATATGACAATTTGAGAGAGACACAATATCATTTAAACCTTCAACAATCTGTTGGGTAGCATGTTTTGACACATGAAGTTTGCATACAAAGCAAAAGAGATGCAAGTTTATGTTCTAATGCAGAGCTAAAATCATCACTGCAAAATACATCTGTGCTTTATGCAATATCACCAAGATCCACTTCACATTCTATAGTTGAGGAAGTATTAGAAGCAGTTAATTCAGCATGATTAACTAATGGTGTAAACTCCTTTAAAGATTGAAATTTGTGTTTCCTGTTTTTGTACACATTGAATGTGGCATATATGTTGGTCTCAAAGTCACAGTTTATAAATGGACATTTAACGGTTTCATACTTTTTCAAATGCTTTCTTAAATGGGTGAAAAATGTCTTTTGAGTACAAACGTCTTGAAAAGCACAAAGTGAACACCTGACACTGGCCACATCATCATCTGTTCGCTTGGGACAGGCACCAATGGGATGTATTCTGTTAAGATGAGTTTTTAATGCACCTGCAGTATGGTATGTACAAGCACAATCACTGTAAATACAAGGAAACGCGGTCCGTGCCAGTGTCTCAACCTATTATGTCTGAGAAGTGTGTCCTGAGTGGAGCCACGAAATCTGCATATCTTGCACTGCATGAAAAGACTAAAAAGCACAAAGAACACCATATTAGAACATATATGAATATATATTTACACAAAATATTACCAGTATTTTCTTATTCTGAGATCTCGTTCACACGGACTTCTGAATCTTGGATAAATGGTCGCGCTCTGAACACCATAGGCGTTTTTGTTGCGTTTTGTATCTGCGCTTGATTTTTAGCTAACATCACCCAACCTACCTCTATCCAAAAGATCAAACAGGAAAGAGGGGGGGGGGGGGTACTGGCGTTCGTCTGTCGCTGTTTAACGCAAGCCTGCAGCACAATGTGTAGTTTCGTTTATTCACCTTTGGGGGCAGTAATTATTCTCCCCAGATTGTTTACATGTTGGACATCTTCGGGATTTTGGCAGGAATTATGCCAGGAGGGAGACTGTCTACGTACCACCAGAGAGGGCGGTTTTCCCCGCACTGCCAGAGCACGAGAGCGATGCGAGGCTGTTGCTGTACGAGGCAGCCGCGGAGCCGGCCCCGCTCGTGTTTGACGCGGAGCCGCCAGTGTGATAGGCCGGCGCGGTGCGACACGGTGACGGCTGGGGGGAGGACTACCTGGCGCTCCCACTTCAACAACAGCTGCAGGCCCGGTCCGACCAGCTGGAGTACCTCACATGGACCGTCCTGGGCATCCTGGGGCACCTCCGAGGCCCGACTGCTCCAGCTGGCCACGCTCCCACGCCTGACCAAAACAGTAAGGGCCCTCTGATTAGCTTAGCCGCTACTGTTTTAACCCCTATCAGCTCAGGCCCTATTAGCGTAGCTGCTACCGGTTCAGCTCCTGTTAGCTCAGGCTGTATTAGCTCAGCTGCTAATAGTTTAGTTCCTGTTAGCACAGTCTCTATTAGCTCAGCTGCTAATAGTTTAGCTCCTGTTAGCACAGGCCCTATTAGCCCAGCTGCTAACAGTTTAGCTCCTATTAGCAGAGCATCTAAGGGTCCCTTAGTTCAAGTGGAGGGCCCTATCCAGCCTCCCGGAAGGGGCTGCCTGCCTGCCAGTGAGGGGCGCAAGGAGCGTCCCGACCAGCCTCCCGGAGGGGGCTGCCTGCCTGCCAGTGAGGGGAGTGAGGAGCGGCCCGACCAGCCTCCCGGAGGGGGCTGCCTGCCTGCCAGTGAGGGGCGCGAGGAGCGTCCCAACCAGCCTCCCGGAGGGGGCTGCCTGCCTGCCAGCACGGGGCGTGAGGAGCGTCCCGACCAGCCTCCCGGAGGGGGCTGCCTGCCGGCCAGCACGGGGCGCGCCCAACTCGGGCCCACGGAGGGGCCTGCCTGCCTGACTACAGCAGTGACCCTGCTGGGAGACGCCCGGCGGCCGAAGGACTTTCAGGGGGCGGGGTCGCTGCCCTGAACTCTGAGGAGTCCCTCAGAGAGGGACCCGGGCTGCGGGACGAGGACAACGTCCCGTGGTCCACACCCACGTCGCCTGGGCTGACGGGGAGTCGGCCCAGCCACATGGACAGTGGGGGTGCGACGTGGAAGGGGAGCGGGGGCATTGCCTACTTTACCCTGCCCGTAGCCTGTATCTGTTTTGTTTTCTTGGTGGCCCGCATGCCCATTTGTTGATCCTATTCAGAGACTCTGACAAAGAGGTAGGAATAGGATCATGAACACTACAGGATCCCCTCAATACAGGATCCCCTCAGTTTAATGCCATAAAAAGAGAAAGAAGCTGCTGCATCATGTAGCATGACTGCTCCATGTCTTGTCCTCGTATTTTAGTGTTTTAAACTCCCCCCCGCCCCGCCCTCAACAATTATTATCTCAGTTTATTTAGTATAAGTAAGCTGTGCTCTGTCTAAACATGTGGGTAGAGAGAGTTATTTCAACCTTTCTTTTGTGGACGAGTCTCTGCATGCTGCTAATGCTAACTGTTAATGCTAACATTTTTTAAGCAATAAAGTTTTCTGATTCAGATTATTTATTTACCTTTCCATTTTCTTTAAGGGTAATGCATTAAATGGAGTTTAAACTGAAATTATAGTGTTCTGGGAGCAGATTTGGGGTTTACACTATAGAAATAGACATTTTTAGGCATTTTTTTTACCCAAACAGCATTTTTTCACTATACGAGGTGCTCTTGGAACGTAGTCCCATGAAACGCAGCGGATTACTGTATATATTTTTAAACTGGACATTTATGCAATTTGTGCATATGATAATGCGGTCCCTCGTCCTTCAGCTCTCCAACCTTTGTAGGCCAGTAATATAGCGGAGATTATTCTGCTGCACCGCAGACTGACACGTTTCTCACTGTGGGGTCACATCAGTCATCATGGCTGACAAGCTACATCATTCATCTTCACCCTGGTGTACGTTAATCAGTGCCTCCATCAGCAGCCTACTGTCTGCGGTGCGACAGAGTGCTGACAGACTCCACGTTTCAGCATTTCAGCAGCGTACGGCAAACGCCTCTGTAACCTGCCGCCGCCTCATTACTGCCAGCTCAAAACCAGCTGCAGGGTTTATTAAGCTTCAACGGGGATTAATATAGTGATGAGGGAGGGTTTGATGATGAAGAGGGAGGGTGCGATGATGAATAGGGAGGGTGTGACGATGAAGAGGGAGGATGATGATGATGATGATGAAGAGGGAGGGGATGATGATCAAGATGGAGGGTGTGATGATGAAGAAGGAGGGGGCGATGATGAAGAAGGAGGGGATGTTGATCAAGATGGAGGGTGTGATGATGAAGAGGGAGGGTTCGGTGTGATGATGAAGAGGGAGGGTGTGATGATGAAGAGGGAGGGTGTGATGATGAAGAGGGATGATGATGATGAAGAGGGAGGGTGCGATGATGAAGAGGGAGGGTGCGACGACGAAGAGGAAGGGTGCAACGATGAAGAGGGAGGGGGCGACGGTGAAGATGGAGGGTTCAGTGTGACGATGAAGAGGGAGGGTTCGGTGTGCCGGTGAAGAGGGTGGGTGTGGTGCGACGGTGAACATGGAGCGTTCGGTGCGACATTTTTTTGTTTGAAATTTGCAATTTCATCACAACCTTTTTAATTTTAAAGCTTTGAATCTGGCTGGAATGTAGTGTAGTGCTGGCATCTCTATATATATCTGTGTTTGTGTGTGTGTGATGTGTGTGTGTGTGTGTGATGTGTGTGTGTGTGTGTGTGTGTGAGGTGTCTCAGTAGTGGCTCTCACAGCCGTAAGCTTCCAAAAGATGCTTATTAACCCCCTGAAGGGGCGGCGTGACATTTCCACCCAGCGCTGCTGCTGTTTATACTGCCAGATTAGATCTCATGATTAATGATAAACAACAGGAGTGTGTGTGTGTGTGTGTGTGTGTGTGTCTGTGTCTGTGTCTGTGTGTAATAAAAGTGTTCTGACACTTTAGAGAGCTGTTACCAGTCGGTCTGAGCAGCAGCAGCTAAAATAAACACAGTTCCATCAAGAGGGTGAAACAGTGAAGGAGTGATTTTCTGTTGAAAAAAAGGAGAAAGGTTTTGTTAATTTAGAGAAACTCAGTCTGTAGTTTATGGTTTTTCATTTATTATTTTAATTAAATGCCTATTTAAATGAAATAAAACTATATAACAGTGTATCACGTCCGCTGTGTCTGATCTTACGAAGGGGAAAATCTGGGCTTGGGTTTGTTTTCTAATTTTATCTCTGTCTTCTTCCTCTCTTTTATTCTCTTTTGTTTTAAAGCATTAAAACAGTCTCTAAAATATGTTTTGATCTGGTCCAAACCTAACTAGAATTCAATCAAATCTGGGGTTTCAGGTCCAATTTTGGGCCAAAATTGACAGTAAATTTACAGAAACAGTAACTCGGATTTCTCTGAGAACCGAACTGTAGTACCTCCTCCAGTCCAGCAGTGGCAGTAATACACTGAAAAGTTGTCAACCGCCATAAAAAGAAGAAGA
>JBBPDC010008026.1:0-13662 GCA_037974485.1 Hemigrammopetersius urotaenia | reverse complement strand
ACCCGGACTTTCTGGTCGCAGGGCGAATGCCCTAACCACTAGGCTACCAGCTTCTTTTTTTTTTTTTCTTCTTTAAAGTGAAAGATCTAATCATCTAGGCATTACAATTATCCCCTGTGTCAAAGTCGACCAGATCCTTACAGTTGCTCTTACGTTTTCCCTGCTTCCAGCACTGACAGGTGCCGTTGTGAAGAGATAAAGTTATTAACCTCAGCTGTCAGTGGGTTTGATGTGGTGGCTGATCAGCATATGTTTTCATTCACAACCCTTTATCACAGTGAAACACACTGAAACGTATTTTTATACTCTACCAATTTGTAGTTGTCCTGTTGTTGCTCCTAGACGCTTCTATTTCATTATAAATAGCATCTACAGCTGACCACGGCAGATCAAGTATGGCAGAAATTTCATGAACTGGCTTGGGAAAAAGGACAGTGATTTGTTTAAAGTCACTGAGCTCTTCACTACATCCCATTCTACTGCAGTGTGTGTTTATAGAAACTGCTCATCTTTTGTTTTAACACCTATTAGTAATGGTTTTGGTCAACTCAATCATTTGGAGGCGTGCCCACATCGTTTCAGCCAAACAGTGTATCTGCTTGAGTTCACAAAATTGGAAAATCAAGGTGTTAAGTGATACGTCTTCTTTTTGTGCAAGATGCCGAGATGCAGCCATTGGTGAAACATAAAACTGGGTTAATAAGAATTCATGCTGTGTACTGAAATCCCATAAACAAAATGGTAACTTTAGAATCACGCCACAAAACTGGACAGACAGAATTAATTTTTCAAGAATTTATGTTAAACATTAAGTTCCATGATTGGTTGTGGCGTTGTGGGCGTGGCCTGGCTGGCTGTTTCTGGTCTGAGCTGGAAAGGTGGGCTTGGGGGCCGGTGAAAGTTCAAGCCAGCGAGCCAGAGTCTCCTCAGCTGAGAGCAATGTCTCACCCAGGTATGAGAATTTCTTCATTAACGAAGGCACACAGACATCAGAGGGTGAGGTGGGTGTGTGTGGCGGGGGGGCCGGACAGTGGGCAAACACAGTCCACTTCGATGACGGGCCGGACCAGACTCGCCGACTTGTTTTTGGCAACGGGGTTCCATAAATCACCCACAAGACCTTGCTCTCTGACTCACCATTATAAGCCAAGTGTTTATCCAGAACTGGGTTCTCATCAACAGCCAGACTGCAGAAATATGGCCAATAGTTAGTGAAACATCAAGCTGAAGAACACTGAGATGCCCTAGTCTATGGTCTGATTGGAAATAGAGTAGAAACAGGAATCTCAATGCTTGATAATGGCTATATGAAGAAAAACTTATAGCTTCAAAAGCATCTTGTCTTTCCACCAGCTGTTACGCTGTTATGCTTCTGAGGTGCGGCTGCACCACTTAAGGTGGACCAGAAAGTACAAAAGAAGACAATTTCAATAGTTCCATGCTGACAGTTTATTTAACAGGGGGTAAAATTTCACAAGGACGGGTTCAAGTAAAACATGACCTCGGCCACCACAGCAGCATCACCTGCATATTTCCATGCACACATATATATATATATATATGTATATGTATAACCACAATCTTAATATTACAGAAGTGTTACAGACATCATATAAATGAGGCATATTATCACATGCGATAAGTGAGTAAAAACTTAGCCATTATAGTGTTAATGTTTTACTGCTTTGGATTTGTTGGTAATATAGACTCCAGGCGCTGACTAGTCTATGCAGAAAAAAAATGAATACTTCCATTCCAACATGTTTTTTTTTTTTTTTTTAAAGAATTTACTTAAACTGAACATTAATGCCTCCCATAAAACATTTGAACCATTGAACATTGTTGGAAAAAATCTGAAAATATTTTTTATTTAATATAATAAAATATTTTTTAATATACATAAATTAAATTATAGTAAGTTCTTAGCCAGAAAAAAAATAGCAAAATGAACAATAACAGCAGCACAGAAGATGAAGAAACTGCCCAGTGATTTTTGTGCCCTCTTCTCTGTGGCACTGGGTGAAGAGTTTTGGGAAAACACCATTTATTGCAGTTCAGTCAGTTTTTTGCGATATTTATATTGCGCATATTGATATCGCAATGACGGTAAACTTGCGATATATTGTGCAGCCCTAATTTCCAGTTATATTTATGCTCTAAAATAAAATAGCCAGTGTTCACTAATCGTCTATTTTGATTAACCTTTGTTTATGAATTTAAGTTTAAAAGCTCAAACCAGAATAATATTGAATAATATTGTGTAAACATCTATTTATTTTACAGCCCCTCCACCTGTTACAAATTGTACTTTTTTCATATGGAGCAGTTTGAAAAGCATTTGATGAAAAGTGTTATCAGGCTCTGAGAATTTTTGGTGATTAAGCAGAGTGTGTTTTTTCTACAAGAAGATTTTTTAAGCGTTAGATTAAATGAAATGCTTTGGAGTTCCTGACTTCTTTCAGACACAGAGGTGCTAGCCGTTCCACTTCAGTTCTATAGGTTACTCAAATATTTTTGAGAAGTTGCTATATACACCTGTGCAATAAACTTTGACTTGTTTTTACTCAGGAAGCCACGGAACGAAGCAGGCGCTTAGAATAGTCTGACCCTTAAGGCTGAAAGCAGATTGTTGAAATGTTTTCCCTCAGGGAAGGATCCAGCATGGCGGCCTCTCTCCTCACCCATGTGTCGAACACACTCTGTAAAGTGTGTTTAGAGCACACACACTTCTAGAGGAGGAGAAGAAGAACAAGCCAATAAAGCAAATCTTTAACAAGGATCAACACAGACAACAGGTCGACGTATTTGTTTGTGTGTGTTTAAAATCTGAATGGGCGGATTGATACTGAAGCACCACTCCTTCAGATCCTATTGTTTCTTTTTACATTAAAATATAATAAGATTGTTTTCTTCCAGCAATAAAACGAGCATCTGTCTTTATAACTAATTGTGTTTGTAATGTGAACAAATTATTGTAGAAATAAATATGTCGAAACTACTTTTCTTACTTTTTTTATAGATGATACAGAGTTTTTCACTAAACAGTTTATTTCACAGGGGAAAATCCCAGCACAACCGAACATGGGGTGTATGTGTGTATGCTTACTGTGAAATTACCACATCAAACGTGACGTGCCAACATGGATGCAGCTATGAAGCCGCTGCGTTTGCTTCAGGGAAAATGTATTTTTAAGAAGCTTCCTATGGAAACCTCGACAAGACTTGTTTGCACCTTGTGCAATGCAGAATCAGTTTACTGTAGGAGTTGAGAAACCCGTTCTCAAAGACTTACTTTTAGTCATTATTTGGGTAGCACACATATTCTGAATGCCTTCGCCAGAATTCAAATGAGCCATTTTAATCTAGATTAATACAGTGAAATTAATCTAGATTAAAAAAATTAATCTATGCCCACCACTAATATTAACATAAGTATAAGAACTGACACCTGTATTGTTTTCACCAGCTCTTAGTGGCAGTAAGACTGAATTGATAGATTCATCAGAAAAGTATTATAGACATCGTGTAAATAAAGCATGTTTTTATACTTACTTGTTTTTATGGTCTATATTTTTGTCCTGTGTTCACTAATCATATCTGGTTGGATTAATATGTGTTTATGAATTTAAGTTTTTGATTTAGGCTTTTCTGATTTAAACAATAGAGAATGATATTCCAGCAAATCACTGTTCCAAAAATATTTGTTTAAAACAGTTATCCGGTGGCCAAAACCATGATATGCTTGAACCTGTCCGTGTGAACTTTCACCCCATGTTAGGATGTGATGTGTTATCCAGATATCCGAGAATTTTCAGTGATTAAGCAGAATGTGTTACACAAGAGGATATTTTAAGTATTAGTGTAAATAAAATGCTTTGGAGTTAAAGTGCTTTTGACCGCAGAGACTTCAGTCAGTGTGTGGCCGTAACTGACCACAAGCCCCCAGGGGAGCTGATCTCTGTTTCCTTCATTTCAACAGGCTTTGTGTACCAGGCTTAAAAAAGGAAACCATGGATTTGTGTTAGCCTTTAGATAAACATGCCCTGATTTTGCAGTGTGTCACTATAAAGATATACACCTTCACATAAACCATTAAATATTTGAATCTTCATACCTGCTCAGTACAAAATCAGCAGAAATGTTATTTTTATATGCCGTGTCCTTTCTAATGTAACTGTGAACTGAGCATTAGCATCACACCAATATTTATCATTTTATAAAAAAAGAAACATTTTCTAACATGTCCTAAAATGAATAGGCCCAGGTCTTTAATCAGATTAATTCTGTATTAATGCGGTTATTAAAAATCGTCCACAGTAGTCTTTGATCGTAGTGTTGTTTGGCAACAACACCCTGCTGTAAACAGGCGTTTAATAATTCATTTAAATATGCAGAAAGCAATACAGATTGCAGTACATCTAATCTATTAAACTGTTAATTGTGCACTGATCTGTTTTGTTGTTACAAATCTTTAGTCTTTTATAGATTTATATGTATTATATGTAAATCTTTGTTCATCAGGATCAGGATCAAGATCAGAAAATTGAATTAATTCCAGAAGATATGATATAGATCAGTGGTTCCCAACCTGGGGTCCGGGGCCCCCTTAGGGTGGGCGCTAGAGATTTGCGCTAGAGCACAATTTTGTCTACACTGAGGTTACCAAAATTAGATTTGTACACATTCAATTCATAAAATCCCAGCATCTGAGAAACAAATAGGTATATGTGTATGTGTGTATGTATAAGAGTATAAGAACAAAAACCTACTACGTCGTTTATTTTTTGCAAATGAAAGTTTGTAATTAATCTCTTGAGTCTCTTTGTGCGTCTAGGTGGGTTGGGGTTGGGGTGCCTGTCTTGTCTTGCACACAGGTAAGGGGGGCTTGGAGGAAAGAAGGTTGGGAACCACTGATATAGAGGACATATACATCCTAAACTGATAAGAACAGATACTGCACTTGATCTCATCCAAAAGACCTAAAAGCGATATATCGTGTGCAGTCGATGTATCGCTTTTAGGCCTTTTGGATAAGATAATATACTATATTGGATAATATATATATACTTTTCTTTTCAGACTGTTTCCTTTCAAATAAAAAGGTTACTGTTAAAACCAATGTGGTTAATAAAAAGACAAGTAAATGGTTCTTAAACAGTTCTTAAACTTAAAACGTTAAACTACTGCATTCAGAGTGAGGACAGAGATATTTACCGACTTTCATAGGGCACACTTTGCTCAGTATACACACACACACACACACACACACACACACAAATAGGTTTGTCTTGCCAGCTGGCTGTCATATTGCTCCTTCAGTTCTGTTTGCCTGTGGCCCTGTAACCCAGTGTGCTTCATTTACACCACGGTGTGGACCCTTCAATCACAGCTCAATCTACAGACCTGTCTCCCTCTCTCATACACACACACACACACACACACACATGGCTAGTGACATCACCACACATAGCTAGTCTACATACATATCTAACTGACTTATAAAGAGTTCTATTTGTCTTATTCCAACAGTATGTCCTAATCCTAGTCCTGCAAGCTCTAATCAGCTCATTAACAAGACATGGATCAGTGGATTACACCTGTTGACATGACTGCACCATTCACAATTCAATGGTCACACCTCTTTCTTTAAGACCTTGATCATGAGATCCTGACCTTTTGACTTAAAAACTGATTTCAAAATACAGGACGTTTATTTGTCACGCGCCCAGTTATACACGTACAGCACACAGCGAAATGTAACCCGGAATCATTCCGGAGACAGTGCAGTAACTTGAAAAAAGATTACATAATAAAAGAAAAGAAACATAGAAGAAACTGACCATGTAAAGAAAATGTAAATATAACAAATAACATTTATAGACTAAATGAATCTGAATATTTATAATGAAGAATAACTAGAAGATGTGCAAAAGGATATTTTGAAAATAGTCAATGGTCATGTGTTTTTTTCAGTACAAAAAGTTGAAGAAGGCATTGAGTGAATGTGAGAGATGTCCAGGTTTTTTAAATCTCCTCTTCAGTCTCTCAGTTCTGAGCACAATGCTGGGTAGGCAAGCAGGCAATGAGAAATCATTTCTCCAAGTATAGTGATCCACTATAGTCACGTGTGAACACAGCACAGCACAGCACACAGTGTAAAATTCTGTCTCTGCTTTTTACCCATTCACCAAGTGAAGCAGGGGGCTGCCACCAAAGAGGGGCGCCCAGGGAGCAGTGTGTGGGTACGTTACCTTGCTCAAGAGTATCAGTGTCATCACTTGGGATTCGAACCCACAACCTTCTGATTGCAGGGGCAACTCACTAGCCACTAGCTATTATCTTTAATAAACAATAAGCTAAAGAGCTACACAACGGAAGTCAGCATCAACTGGAAAGCCGTCCATTTCACATTTTAGTTTGCACTTCATAGATTGGCGAGGAAAGGACTCGAAGTAGACGAAGGTACAAGAAGTACAAGGTCCAGATCAAACAGGTATAACAGTAAATTCAAAGTCGTATTACAAAATACATTCAAACTACACAGGACAGACAGAATCATGAGTGTCAGGGGAGGTACGTTATCCAAAATAGGCAGAACAAAAGTTTAAAAAAAAACAGAAACAGGAGTATCATAGGCAAAGTCACAGTCAAAAAATGAGCGAGATCAAATTAGACAAAAGGCACTGAAAACAAACAGTACACTATGTAAGGCAATACTTTGCAAAGCCCTCTTACAATATCAGTCCTAAAATACTGCTCAAAACAGGAATCACTCCATTAATTAGCTCTAATAGTGGTGTGGAGGGCAGCACAGTAGAGTTTTCAAGCAATGTTAATGAGAACAGAAACAGAGCAGCCGATGTTTGAGTGTTATTTCTACGCACCAAGCTTCAGCATTTTATTTCTTTTGTAGAACTAACTCTATTGACTGATTTCTCTCAGGGGAACCACTGCCCATCTGTCTAGCATGACTGATCATCATCAGGGCTCCAGGTCACCACCTCATCCTGGATCGCAGGCGTCCCTTGCCCAAGTGCCCGCAACTGGTTTGGCTGCTTTCGACTCTCCATGTGCTCCTCCCCCATTCGAGGGCAACTGATGCTCAGAAGCTCTTACAGAGATTGTTGTTCCTGCTGCTGTGGACTAGAGACTCTCAAACTACTCCTCACTCCAACAAAAACTACCACTACTGACTCTTAACTGTACTTACTCTGTTAGCCATATACGGCCAATTTGTTAGGCAGTTATTAAGTCTGTACACAAAGTCTTCTCCTTAGTCTCGTATTCTCTTTCTCTTTGGGTTGACCAGAGGATGGGTGCCCCCTTTTAAGTCTTTTTTCTTCCCGAGGTTTCTTCCTCAAGCTTTAGGGAGTTTTAGGGAGTTTTTCTTCACCTCTGTCACCCTTCACTCACAACAGGCTCGGCCCTTGTTACTGTAACGCTGCTTTGAGACAGCATTGGTCGTAAAGAACCAAAAATAGATTACAGGTAAAATGTTTATTGGAAAAATTAGAGTTGTTTCATTAGATCACTGCTTTGAACTTATGCAGATATTAAATCTCTCTATGGTGTTATTTGGAGTTTAATGTTCCTTGTTTTTTTCATCACCTTCTCCTCTGAAGTGTGTAGACGCTGGGTCACAGTGAGCTGCAGATTGTAACAAACCATTGTGAGAAACATAGAAAGCCACCTACACACATAAAGGTCCCAGCAAGGGAGCCCAGCAACATCTCCCTACTGCTCATCATATCAGTATTACACTGTTATTTTTACTTAGCAGAGCTTCTGATTCAGTGAGTTAAAAAAGGCATTTCTGGATTTAAAGAGACAGCTAGTGCAATAAGCAAATGAGCCTTTAATCATTCAATGAATTGTGTGCTGTGAGTATCCTGACCAGTCACAGATGTTACCTTTTTGTGCCAAATCATTGCTGCTGGTTTGAAGATTGGTTGATTCTTACCAGAATATTAAATAACTGCCTTGTTTTCAAATATCATATTTATTGTAAAATGTCACAATGGGACTTTTTCACTTTTTTTTTTCAATCTTAACTTAAAGCAGTGTGTTAAGCTATTCAGGCCAGCCACTACCAGAAATCTTCAAATCACCCATCAAATATTTCCAACTTCTCTGATTTGTTGCACCCACCAGACATTGTGGTTGGTTGCCTAGCACAACCAATAAACAACCAGAATATTGTAACTATGTTTACATTGTTCTAAGTTCACATTATCTATTAAACATTACTTATAAACTATTTATACTAGCAGCGGTTGAAGTTTGTGAGGACAGAAGTATTGCCCATAAACACTTAAATGATTGTATGTGGGTTGCAATTTCAGTTCAAATGGGACTTTTTTGGGACTTCTGACCCCCTTGAAGACCACCTCACTAATGGGCCCTTGTCAATCTGAGTTGAAGAATGTTATCCAACTATATCCAGAATTACAATGGACCTAATGACCATGTCAACTACAAGCTTCTTTTAAGTCCTGTATCACACAGTCCAGTGCTGGAGGCTTTATATCCCTCTAGCCAGTGCTTGGCACTGGGCATTGTATTGTTTAAGCTTTTCCATAAAGATCATACAAGCTGTGTGTATAGAGTTATATGCCTGTGTCTGCAATGGCTGCAACTGAAGTGACCGGAAAGAGTTTTTTGGATACATTTGGACACAGTAGTTATGTGAGGCAATAAACAGTGGGGCATTTCGACAAAAAAAAAACATTAATTT
Organism: Hemigrammopetersius urotaenia; assembly: GCA_037974485.1. NCBI lineage: Eukaryota > Metazoa > Chordata > Actinopteri > Characiformes > Alestidae > Hemigrammopetersius > Hemigrammopetersius urotaenia. The sequence continues at coordinate 4,928 of JBBPDC010008026.1, read as the reverse complement.
ATTATTAAAATGACATAAATAAAACTCACAATGAGTCAAAGAAATACAAATAGGTATGTACATGGCACTTCAGTGTGGGACGACTTTCCAGTTCACACCATATAAACAGTCGAGGATACAAGGCACTTATCTTTCGTTTTTTAAAACACACATACAGTTCTGTAGGTTTTACAGTTATATTTCATATGACTAACAATGAGAATGAATGTTAATTTAAATTTATTTACACACATTTACACTTATTTAGTCAATAACAACAACTTTTGGTCTTTTTCATCTCTTAGTTAACTTAGAAGCTCCACTATTGGCCCCACAAGACATTTTTGGTGTCTGACAGTAAAAGTAAGTGATTGTCTCTGTCTCAGGTATTCTCTCAATCTCTCTGACATCTTTCCCAGAGCCTAGCTAAGTCTTTGCTCAGGCCCTCTGGTAGTCCTTGAAAGAGCAGGAATCTCCTCTGCAGTCCTACAATGCTGGCGTCGAGCAGCAGACCAAACAGTTTAAGTGAATCTTAATCTCAGGTCGTGCTCCTACGGCACCATCGCCATCTCTTGGATCTGAGTAACAGCAGGAGGAAGTCTTTTGATCAGGGGTGAGAAATGTTCAGTAGCTCTGTGCCACGGGTGTCCAGGAAGCTGTAAGCCGGGCGATTGAGCTCTCAAACTGGGCATCACCCACACCCACCTCACTCAGGCCTGGATCATACATGGACGACGGAGAAGAGACGGGAAGAGAGGAGGTCAGGCCGGAGTAGGACACTGAGGAGCCTCGCAGGAACTGAGAGGTCAGCCCCCCAGCGATGGAGCCTGAGGCTGACCCAGAGGGGGTGAGGGTCGTTCCAGCAACAGACCAAAGGCTTGGGTACTGGCTGTGGGCAAGAAGATAAAGGTCAGTGAGTGGCTCTTAACATAAACTGGACTTGGCAATTGAATGGTGTGAAGAAATTGTAACTGAGAAAATGTAATGTTCATAAACAAATTGGCTTAAAAGAGTGTGTAGACTGACCTGCTGTTAGAGGTGGTGTTAGTGGTGTGAGCAAGGGTGCCCATTCCACTGGAGTTGGGGATTTGAAGGGCTGACCAGCTGTCGTGGGTAGGAATGGTTCCTGATGAATTGTCCATGTAATTGTCTAAATAAGAAACAAAAAGCAACAATGTGAGTATCCTACTAGCTAACTGTACACTTGGAAGCACTATAATGGATACTCTTCTGTTTATCACTAGTATATTCCTAACAATGAAATGCTTTCATTTTAGTAAGGCACAAAGTGGTAGTATTTCAGTAAAGTAATGTAGTGTTTTCTCACTGGTAGTAGTGCTGCGGTGAGGGTAATGGCTGGGGTAGGGACTCGCTCGGTGGCCCCGGAGACTGGAGTAGCGTTCGCAGTACGAGCTGGAGGAATGAGCTGGAGCCCCGTTAAACTGTGGCGGGCTGCTGCTGGGGCAGATGGGGCCATTATTGGGCAGGAACCATCCACCGACTGCTGAGAAAGAGGGAGAACCATGAGGAACTGTTTGACTGAATGTCAGCAGTGTATACTGAAAATGTGATGCATTTAATTGATTTGATTAGATGAAGTAAAGTAAGTAATACTGATATAAGTATGCATTTGAGGTCAATTAATTCAGTACACTTAGTGCAGCCTCAAAATTATTTGAAAGCTTTTCTCCTCATGTTTAGAAAGTAAACTACAGTGATTCTGTAGCAGACTAGACTGATGTGCATATGAAGTCACTTACGCTGTGAGTATCCAGACTGCTGATTGTCGCTGCTGTGATCTTGAGCTTCCTTGTGGTCACTCCTGAGAAGACAAAAATACCATCAGAAACAGTGTCTAATAAAATAAACAGTGTCTAGTTAATAAAACATTAGCTAGAATTTAACAAGCATGTAACTAAAGGGTCTTTTTTTTTTTCTCTTACCGCTCTTTAGCATCCAGGAAGGCCTTTGCGAAGGGGTTGTGCTTGATTTTCAGGGCTGTGATCTAAAGAAAGAAACATTGTTATTGGAATGAAAAAGGTAATGTGAAGTAACATTACATTTTCTCTAGTTTAAAGTCAAACTGCCTATTGATCCTCACCTCTTCGTTCTGGTAGGCTGTGACTGCTATGAACTGAGTCTCAGGGAAGGACTGGCTGCTTATCATTTTCTGAATGCCACCGACCTTCACGATGTGGATCCGGGGCTCATACTTGTGCAAGGAGTTTAACATGATCTGCAGAAAGACAAAAAAGAAAGTGTTTTGGTGAATAAAGGTATTCACAAAGAGTTATTGAGATATTCACCCCCAAAAAGGTTTTATTTATATAATTCCAATGCAAGTACAGTGTTGATGTTTTAAGTTTTAGAAACACACTTTTTTCTAGTGCAAACATAAAAAAAACCTCACCTGTCCTCCCCCGTTGAGTTTATTAGACAGTTTGACTTTACTGAAGGAGACGGGCGCCTTCATCCAGTGGGCTCCGAAGTTGGGGGAGTCTGGGTGAATGTAGACACAGCTGGGGCTCTGGGGCTCCGGCTTGCCACCCGGGACCCACTCTCCATTCACATACTTCCAGCGGTTATTGTCTGCAGCCACAAAGTCCAGGAGCACCGAGTACATGGCATTCGGGTCCAGGCCACTAACACTGGCCCTCAGCACTGGAAACATCCGCCTGGAACAAAAACATTACATTGTACATCATGTCGTCTCTCCATATACTTAAACAGGGTTGAGATGACAACACTTTGAGGTGTTTTTTCCACACACCCACATAAAATGCAGAAAACTACAGTCAGCCAAGCTGAAGTCCCAATCTTGCTAGGTAGAACTGAAAATCTGGTGAGAATAGAGGTTTACTCGTTTCTCAGTTAGAGTAGGTTATATGGACCACACTGCACTAACTCACACATATTCAGCAGCCATACTCTCTCCAGCCAGAGCTCTGCTTGCAAAAATTAACTAAAACAAGGCTTTGGTGGGCTTTTTTGGTGCCCTGAACACAATGTTTAAAGCAGCTGAAGCCTCTGCATACCTCCCAGTCTTGGTGACGATCATCTCGTTGGTGAGCTCTTTGAATTTGCTCCATAGCTCCGAGTCCTCCAGGGACAGTTTGATGTCTCTCTCCGAGGCATCCCCCTTCTCGCTGCCCTTCTGGAACTCGCTCTCCACGGCGCTCAGCAGGTGGTCCAGGCGCTCATCGGGGCTGGAGGAGGAGCTCATACTTCCACCGGGGGTCTGGAGACTAAAATCCGATAGGTAAAGTGCTGGTCAATGGCTGAAACTGCTCCAGAGACTTGCTGACTTCTGCTCCGTTCAGGCCCCGAAGGCCCTCTTAAACCTAGGAGCCGCTAATGGGGCGGGACCAACAGTGAGAGACCACGCCCACACAGCTAACAGCAGCAGCTACACAACTAAACAAAAAGTAGCTTAGCATAAAAACTAGCTTAGTACTGATTCAGGTCAAGCCATTTAATAATAACAATAACAATAACAATAATAAAACAATAACAATATTAACTATAATATTATAATATTATAATAACAACAATAACAATGATTATGGTTATAATTAATAATAATAATAATAATAATAATAATAATAATAATAATAATAATAATAATAATAATACAATAATAATATAATTATAATTATTGTTATAATTATTATAATTTCCAATTATATACAGCCTTTCACAAACTGAGGGTCGCTTTATAAAATATTTCAGACATGAAACAAGAAATAGTAGTAAACAAAAACTGTCAAAATTACAACAACACAGAGTACAGTAGTAGGAAAGAAGAAATACAAAGCAGGAGAAGAGGCATAACATTCATTTGAAGTTAAAACTTGGAGACAGTAAGCAAGATCGTAATTAATGTAAAGAACAAGCGGAGTAAATTAGTGACGAAGTTCTGTAAGATACTGGTGGGAAGAATTATGGAGAACTTTAAAGACAGTGAGAAAAACATTGGAAATAAATAAGAATAAAAAACATAAAATAATACATAGAATATCTATAAAGGAAAATGAAAGTGCATTTATTTAAAAGAGGTTGGAGAAGCTACAGTTGGTGTAAGACTGGAGAAAAATGTTTTATCTGTGTTTCTGTGGAGGAAAAACATAATATTCACATGATCGTGAATCGTGATACTGGAATGAAAGGGGCATTCTATACCGTACGGCCGATCTCTCTTACAAACAAAAGAAGACTTAGAGATGTCTGCCACGCTGCCTTTGAACTCGCTTGTATATTTGAGAATAACGTCAATCTTTTGTCGAGCCAAATACACACGTAAGAAGTGGAGTGTTTGCTGAGGAGGAAGCTCAGCTCTCTTAATGGGACCTCCTGCAGGGTGATATTACCTTCACACCCGTTTTCAGGCAGAACTCGCTTCCTGCGCTACGATTGGTTGAGAGATACAGCTCACAGTCAGCCAGCAAATCCGAGCGCAGGATGAGGGCACCCACTGGCCAATGAGAGGCCGAGTTTGCCTGAATACCGGTGGGGAAAACATGCATGTCCGCATGCAGCCTGGCCAGCAACGTCAAAATGGCTTGTTAGTATCTAAGAGTAGTTCTCAAGACCTGATATAAGTATAATGATTTTAAAATGACACTGAATTTAGTAAAAAAAAAAAAAAAAACAGCAATAATTTGTCTTACTGAGAAATGTGTAGTAAACATAGCTAGAGTTGTACTTTTATTGTAAACGTTAGTTTGAGTCTGATAAAGCACAGGACCATGTATATATTCTGTTTTATCTTTGTACTATATAGAATAAAAAAGATCTTAGATGGGTTTTGAACATAAATGAAAGAAGACATTCATTGTACAGGCCAACACTGTGGCCTGTATAAATCACTGTCTTACAATTCTCTCTCTCTCTCTCTCTCTCTCTCTCTCTCTCTCTCTCTCTCTCTCTCTCTCTCTCTCTCTCTCTCTCTC
>JBBPDC010008015.1:10000-13662 GCA_037974485.1 Hemigrammopetersius urotaenia | reverse complement strand
AAATGCAGAGGAAGAATTTCATGCTGTTCACACTGTGTGCTGTGGTGTGTTCACGTATGACCGAATGATCACTTTCATTTTCACTTTCGTATTGAAGGGTATTAGAAAACAGTCTGGGACTGAATCACTACTAAAAATGATGGTATGTCCGGACAGGGCTCAATTGCTGTAGGCTGAGTGGGCATACGTATAGGAATGCTTTGTTTTGTGATTAAGAACTTGAGATTTTTTTGTTATTTGGGCCATTTAAATATATTTAAGGCAAGCCATAGTGAAATACCTTTGTGGTCAGTCTTTGAAATCATATAGGTCAGCGACGCCCACATGTTTCAGGGTGTTTGGTGCTAGATATCTTTAGATTAGCTCAAGGTCAGCTTGTGCTGAGTTTAATGTGCTGCAGTTGCCATTCAGCACGCAGTGTTTGTGTTTAGTACCCTCGTATTGTTCGGTTTGAGCCGTTACACATACACACACCACTTACACAAACAGGTTTAGCGATTTACACCCAGTTCCTGTTTGGGCAGGGTGGGAATGTGGGCCTGGATTGCTCTTCTGTGTTTTTTCCTCCTCCTGAATGTTATCAATGCTGCCCTTTCCTATAAGCAGGAAATTTCTGCCAGAACCCAGAACAGGAAATATGGCTAGTTTCCTGACTCAATTGATCACAAGCTCCTAAACAAACGATTGATCAGTGTGATGTTAATTAGGATACGAAGCACTTAATGTTTATTATAGTTAGGATTCTTCTGCTTCTCCCTCTTGTGTGTGTACTATTCCTTCGTAATTTTCTCCTTTTCATCCTTCTTTGTCTCCTCCTTTCTTCTACTCCTCCTTCCTCTTCTTCTGCTTCTTCTTCTCTTTCTCCTCCCTCTGGTTCCTTATCTTCCTTTTCTATTGTTTCTTCTACTCATTCTTCATTCTGTTTATTATATTTTCCTTTCCTCCTCCTCCTTTGTGCTCTCTTCCTCTTCTTTTTTCTCCTCCTCCTGATGCGCTCTTTCTTGCGCTTTCGCTCTCATGATGAAACGATGAGTATAAATATTATAACAAAATACTACAATATTCCTGGGCTCCAGGTATTGTCTCTATATGTATTAATATTCTGTTTATATTCTCCAGACTGTTCTGTTTTCAGGGTTTCTGAGGTTTTGTTCGGATGCCTGCACATCGGTCACTATAGTAACTAATAATAAATCAATATCTCTCTCTCTCTATTTCTCTGTCTCTCTCTTTCTCTGTCTCTCTCTCTGCTTTCTGCAGGTGAACAGCACTGACCATCTCAGCGTATGTGACCATTTCTGCTGAGCCGCTCACAGGTGTGTGTGTGTGAGTGAGAGGAAACAGCTTCGCCATCCTTTCCGGTGTGAATGTGTGTGTGAGGCACCATGCGGCAGCTGAAGGGAAAGCCCAAGAAGGAGTCCTGGAAGGATAAGAAGGAGAGGAAGCAGGCCATGCAAGAGGCCCGAGAGCAGGTGGCTACCGTGGTTCTTCCCACGCTGGCTGTGCTCGTCTTGCTCATCGTCCTGTTTGTTTATGTGGCAACAAGACCGGGGGCCATTGAGTAGAGCCAAAAGACCCTCTCTGCAGACCCGGTGCCACTCAAGGATGCCTGAGACCTCGAAAGCTCCAAATATTCCTCCCGTTTTCCCCCCTTCCCCTCTCTGACTGTGGAGCTCTGTGATATATGGGAGGTAGCCGTATTGAGATTGTATTGTATATTACATATGTATTGGTAAATCAGTAACTTTGTTTATCATTAGCATTATTTTAATCAAAATGACTCTTTCCCTCTCTGATTCATCAAAATGCCCACAGAAACATATCTGGAACATCTGGCATTCTGTGAAGCTGGTACTGCAAAGGTGAACAGTGACTGAAAAACAGTTTATCATGCAGGCTTATGTGGCTGTGTCTCAAATGGCTCCTTAGTGCCCTATTTGGGTCAAGTGTGCTGTTTTGTGATTGGTTACAAGCTTCATTTGCATATCTTATTGTCAGTAATGCAGAAGCCAGCATTATGATGATTGGTGAATAATGCACAATATAGCTTTATCTAGTTCTGTCCCAAATGGCTCTTGATTAGACATCCAGTGAACTATTACCAAAGTGTGCTATTTTCTGATTGGCTCAGGGGCTTATTTGCATACCGTAGCCTTCTCTGACCTCAGCAGTTTAATGGCAAATGCTCCTTATTGGACATCTAAAGCTCTTTTGGGGATATATGTGCAATTTTGTAGTTGGCTCGAGGGCTCATTCAAATATTGCTGCAGTAGAGGAAGTGCAAAGGCCAACATTGCAATTGGTATTAACAAATGCATCTTCTGTGACCTCAGCAGCGCAAAGGCAAATGCTATTTACCTGTGTCCCAAAAGCCTCCCTATTGGACATTTACTGCAAAGGCCAACATTGCAGTTATGACTAACAAATGGTATATCATGCAACTCTACTTGGCTGTGTTCCAAATGACACCATGTTAGACTTCCAGAGCGCAATCTAAGTGCAGAAGTCCTTAGTGTCTATGTCGACCCATGTAACACACTACGAATAAAGAGCCGTTTGGGATGCAGCCCTCCCTTTTTTCCTCCTCCGTTTTGATTGACTGCATGAAAGGCCAGTGGACAGACTGCATTGAGTTGATGTGGAATTTGTTTTCGTTTGCTTTTTTTGTGTTTGGGATTCAGCTGGAGTTGCCTCTGCCAGACCGAATGACTGTGGCGGCCTTGTTGGCCCCGGCTGTGTTTACAGGGTTTCCACTTTCATGCCAAAGCACCTGAGATGTTCATCAGGACCAGCACTCACTTGTTCAAACCCAGTGTTCCAGCACATCAGGATTTACATCCACACCCTTGTTGGGGTCTGACAAAACCTGAATTTATATCCAAATCTTTTGAAGTGTCTTAATTATGAGCAATCTAGGGGCTGTATTAAGGAGGAGGCTTCTCAGAACCTTCTGGACGTCTTCAGAAGACTGGACTACAGTAGCAGCTTTCTGTTTCTTCTGCTGAACTGTCACCAGCCGCTTGTTCAGGAAACCAAGTTTTAGACACCTTATAGGAGAGTGGAGGGGAAACCACCTAATTTTAAAATTCTCCCATAATTCAGTGTTCAGAGCTGTGGGAGATGGATCATATTTGAGAAACTTACCAAATATATCAGAACCAAGCAGCACAATTTCCAACATCACTTCATCAAATTACTTTGTGAGTGGGCTATAAGTCAGGTTCCATTTACCACTTCTGTGAAGTTTCTTTAGAACGGATCATCTCACACCAAGCCCATTCTGAACATTCTGATTATACCTTAAGCGCTACATTATGGGGTGGAATTTCTCATTAAAAAGGCTTTAAAATTTGCTTTTTAGATGTCTGTTGGTCGTTTAATCCTGAAATGTTAAGGGCTTGAAATGTTTAGGAGAGGAAGTTCTTCAGATCATAATTATGATGAATAAGTACATTTATACCTAGAAGATGAAATGTGTTGTCCAGGCTTTATTTTTTTATTTTTATTTTTTTTTTGGAGCATATGTTACTAATTGTGCCAGTTACATACTAATTGTGTGTGTATTTTATGTACACCTCTTCTGAAACATTTCTGCAGATTTTAGTGCACTCTTTATGAATTTGACAGTAATCTCACAGTAATTATGCAGTATTTTTTCCTGC
>JBBPDC010008015.1:0-5000 GCA_037974485.1 Hemigrammopetersius urotaenia | reverse complement strand
TAAAGCTTCGGGGCATTGTTCCCTACAGTAAAGTGGTGTCTGTGAGTTACTTCATGTACTGTATGTTGTTTAGTATACTATATTTACTTCATTTATTATGTAGTTTGTGATTTAGTGTACTTTATGTAGTTTAGTATGCTGGGGCAGCTGGTGGCCTGGTAGTTAGAGAGTTGTGATCAGAAGGTCATGGCTTTGAATCCCAGGACTGCTAGTGTCACCACTGAGGTAGCCTTGAGCAAGGGTCCATCCCCACACACTGCTCTCCAGGCTGCCCACAGCTTCACTGGGTGAATGGGTTGGGTGCAGAGAAAGAATTTCACATTGTGTGCTGTGGTGTGTTCACACGTGACTATAAGGGGCCACTTTACTTTACATTTCTACACTTTAGTGTACTTTATAATGTATTTTTGTGTCATTTATGTAGTTTGTAGTTTAGTGTAAACAGTGGATACTGATGACCAGTAAGGCCAGATATTAATGTTATGAAAACTATAAAACAGAATTTTCTGTTTCTGTGTTGAATTGATCATTATTAAAAAGTAAAAGAAAAGCATTGCAATAAGACAAAGAGAAAGAGAGAGAAGACAAGAGAGGAGAAGTTGCAGCGGCTTGAGACCAGATGAAGCACCTGTGACTTGAATAAATGTTTGAATCTGTGTCTTCAACTTGTCTGTTCATTTCTGTTTATTCAGAGAGGGAAAGATGACTGGGGACACTATGAAAGTGCCTGAAACATCTTAGCGAGGCAAATGATAATCCAGATTTCTCTGCTTTGGTCAAAGGAATGGAATTCAAGGCAGTGTTTTCTCTCGTAAAGCCACACTTAAAAAAAAAATCCCTCTGATACTGGGCATCATCTGAGCAAGAGTTTGCTTCTTTAGTATTAGCACTATTAGGCTAATGTATCTAATAAGTCTTGGAAGCTTATACCCCACTGAATTCTTCTAATTTCTACTTTAAGTTGCATCCATGGTTGCTGTGTTATTTAAGGTATTGGAATAAAGTTTCTTTAAGAGTTAGATATTGATGTAGGTGGGGTGGGCGATATGGCGATATGAGATCGTGAAGACGATCTAAGTGCTGATGATCTGCCAAAGCAGAGAGATCATAGTAACGTCTAAATAGACTACATTCCATCTATCTACACACATACATCCATCTATCTATTGCGGTTCTATGCTCTTCCTAATCACACTATTTGCTAGACTGCTTAATGCACACCTTATAGAAACAGCGCTCAACCAACAATGACTTGGTTGCACTTTTCAGTAACTTGCAAAACAGTAAAAACTAATACAAACTAATATGAATACAGTGATAAAATCGAAGTTGTGATTTAACTTTAAAAAAATGCAGGAATTTGTATCGGAATTGGGTTAGGATTAGGGTTAGGGTTAGGGAAACCTAAATGTTGCTCAGAGTTTTTTGTCTTTTGTCTGAGTTGTGGAAAATTGCACATTTTACACAGCTGGGGAAGCTGGTGGCCTAGTGGTTAGGATATTCGCTCTGTGATCAGGAAGTCATGGGTTCGATTCCCAAGACTGCTAAGCACCTCTGAGGTACCCTGAGCAAGGTACCGTCCCCCCACACTGCTCCCCGGGTGCTGTGTTCCTGAGTGCCAGCTACTTCACTTGGTGAATGGGTTAAATGCAGAGGAAGAATTTTGTGCGTTTCTCACTGTGTACAGAATGGTCACTTCACATCATATGTTTTGCCAGAATGCTTCAGACATATTGTCTGGCAGAACATGCTGAGTGTTTCTATAAATCAGCGACCTGGTTTTCATCTGGATTTTAATTCCAGTTTGTTTCTGAAACTTGTGTGTGATATCTTCTACCTGACAAGACTGATGTTAAGACAGCTTTTTCAGAACGTAGCAGCTCACTTGGTCTTCAACCGACACAATAGGTTGCATGCCCTGCCACTGCTGCTGGACGTGCACTGGCTACCCACGGCTGCCCAAATTAAATTCCAGTCACTAACTCTTCATTAATGAGTAACATTTGGGTCAGCACCCAGCTACCTTAATCCTATCATTCCATCTTATGTTCCTACTTGCTCCCTCTTCTACGCCAAGGAACGCTGTCTGGCTCTGCCATCCCTATACAAACCCAGTCCAGACTGGTCTCATTCCTGGGTCTCCACTGGTGGAATGAGCTGCCAAAGGCGACCAGAGCAGCAAAATCCCTCTCTGAGTTTCAAAATCCTCCTGAAGACTCATCTGCCCAGAGAGCATCTCCTCTCCTAATGCACCATCTATCTTCTTGCACTATTCCTACATGAAGACTTAAACACTTAGTACTCTCCTCTGGTTCTCATACTGTCCTGAAACTTGAGTATTTCCCCAAGGTGTAAGTTGTTTCGGATAAAAGCCTCAGCCAAATTAATGTAATATAATGGGGTGTCTTGTGGTTTACTGCATCCAAGCGACAACAGAATGTGGCTGTTTTGATCTTTGAACCTTTCCCTCCTGTCCCTGAGCAGATATGGAGGTAATGACACCGCTGATGGAGGAGGTGGGTGGCGATGAGAATTCGGATGAGGAGAGCGGCCCCGAGGAGCAGCCACATGGCATCACGTGAGTTTGACACTCTATCTCCTGGTTTCATAGCCCCCTTTCCGTTCCACCAGTTTCTGTTCCCAGCACCAGGACGCCAGCATGCCTTCAGAATCTTCTCAGAACTATGGAAACAAGCAGAGAGGTATGGTGATTGTCTGTGGTGGAAATTCAAGCAAACTGATTGGTCACTGCCAGTAGAAGGCGAATCAGGCTACTGTTAAATAGACATGTAAATAAAATGAGGCTCTGTGGTCCGTGAGTGTAGAGAGAAGGTGGCTGGAACTTGTGAAGGTGCCCGTCTTTAAATATTTCATTCACTAAAATGAGCCATGTGCACTAGCATATCTTGTCCAGACGAGGGCAGCACTGGGTAATACACTAAGCATTTGATGATCAATAAAACTTTGATTTAATCCTAACCCTGACTTTGTCTCTTCCTACTTTTACCCCCTCTCCTCTCTCTCTCTCTCTCTCTCAGGTTCACTCAGACTTTGCTGCATCTGTTAAAAGGGAATATCGGGACAGGACTGCTGGGGTTGCCGTTGGCAGTGAGGAATGCTGGGATAGTTGTATGTAAAATCTCGGCCTGCCTTTTTTAATACTGTATTGATTCTGCTGAAATATTACGTCATGTATGGAGTTGTAGATAAAGGTAAAAAACGGACCCATCATCCTTGTACCAGGGTTCTTAAGCAACGTCTTCATTGATGTAGCAGATGCTTATTCGTTTATAGTTGTTGCTGAATCATTTAAAGCAGTTACTGAATCATTTGTAGCAGTTACTGAATCATTTATAATAGCTACTGAATCATTTAAAGCAGTTACTGTGTCATTTGTTGCAGCTGCTAATCATTTATAGTAGCTACTGAATCATTTAAAGCAGTTCCTGAATCATTTATAGTAGCTACTGAATCATTTAAAGCAGTTACTGAATAATTTGTAGCAGTTACTGAATCGTTTATAGTAGCTACTCAATCATTTAAAGCCGTTACTTTGTCATTTGTAGTAGATACTGAATCACTTAGAGCAGTTACTGAGTTATTTATGGGAGTTACTGAATCATTTACTGTATTTAAGGAATTGTTTATTAGAGTTACTCAGTCCGTCATAGCTGTTAATGACTATTTTATAGTAGTTACTCAATCTGTTGTAGCTGTTAATGTTTTATAGTAGTTACAGAATCATAAGCATTATTTGAATAATTCATAGTTGCTAATGAATCGTTTGTATCATTCGTTCAAATAGTAGATAGTGAATAATTCATAGTAGAGATCAAACCATTAAAGGTTGTTAATAAATCACTTACAGTAGTTACAGAATCAATCGTGGTTGTGAATCAGAATCAGAAAGCTTTATTGATCCTGGAGGAAATTGCATATGTTTCGACTGCACAGACACAGAGACTCAGAGACAATAGAAAATATAAAATATGAATTCTAAATAAATCTAATAAAAAACTACACTGTGATACATACACAAGTGTTTGGGGTATTAATACTATAGATAAGTAGCAGTTAATGAATCATTCATTGCAGTGACTGAATCATTTATGGTTGTTAATGAATCATTTATATTTAATGAATCATTCATAATATTAACTTATGAATAATGTTTTGTTAATTATAATGAAAACCCATATGAAAAATAAAGGGTTAATATAAAATGACAACATGATTTTATGACCGCTGATAATGACAGCCTTTACAGCTCAAAGTCTGGTGAGACAGATCGGCATAGTGTCACTGTTGTGCAGGTATTCCATATTTCACACATGTTCAATATATTTATCTCCCCAGTTGGGACCAGTGTGTTTGGTGGTGATGGGTGTGGTGTGTGTCCACTGCATGCACATCTTGGTGAACTGCAGCCACCAGCTGAGTGAGAGGTGAGACCCTTTCACTGAACACATCCTTTCACATTTGTAGCCATATATATGTGTGTGTGTAATAAGCATGTAATTATGTACTGCAAAGGTATAACACTACTAGTAATAATTAATATGTTTATAATAATAATAATAATAACAACTTAAAAATGAGGACGAGGGCAGGAGCTTTAGTGTTGTACAAGAATGTATGGCATTCATGAGCTGCAGCTGCAGAACAAACTCAACCTGCAGCAGCAGCCCTGACACACATACACACACACACACACACACACACACACACACCCTTTGAACACTTCACACTTCAAAAGAGGGAAAGACACCGCAAACAAAAGGGTGAGGTGAAAAAACTGAAATAGACAAAAAAGGAAGAGAGAGAGAAGGAACAGAGATGGGAAGAGAGAGAGAGAAGGAAGAGAGATAAAAGTACAAGCATAGAGGGAGAGAAGGAGATTGTCTGTGACATTTATGAATAATCTTCGGTGTGTGTGTGTGTGTGTGTGTGTGTGTGTGTGTGTGTGTGTGTGTGTGTGTGTGTGTGTGTGTGTGTGTGTG
>JBBPDC010008006.1:0-13662 GCA_037974485.1 Hemigrammopetersius urotaenia | reverse complement strand
GTGTGTGTGTGTGTTTTACTTTATTTAATTTTAAAGTTCTTTTATAGCACTTGGTCATCTTAAGCTGTGTTTAAATGCTAACTGTGGAGGGAGGGAGGAAGGAAGGGAGGGAGGGAGGAAGGAAGGGAGGGAGGGAGAGAGATGGTAACATATATTTTCTTTTTTTCTGTAAAATTTATAATGATAATAACAACAGCAACAACAAAAATAAACATTTTATGCGTGATTATATTTATTATTGTTCTTAGGGTTTTCTTAATTTTTATGTTGTACTATAGCATAAAACGTATTTAGTTTGCTTTTATTAATCTTTTTAATGAAATTTAACTGAAAAACTACAAAGAAAAAAAAAATCACTGATAACCAGTCATTTTCCTTGTGAATTGCATCATAGAAAGGATTCTGTCCAATCTGGCAATCCTGTGCTGTTTGAGCATGTGAGCATGGAGCAGTAAAGGAGAGCAGAGAAAAACGTCTTGTTAAACCATCATTCTCGTCAGTGAACGAGAAACTGAATAAAGTTTTAAGCTTCTAAAACCCCTTTATACTGGAACACGAGCAAAACTTCGTCACCTCGACTGAATCAGCTGCTCTGCGCCGCAGTTAGCTCCCATCACTTATTCTCAAGAATAAACCAGGACGGAAAGAGCACAACCGGGCCTGCACCTCGGAGAGGTGTAACCTTATTTGGACAGCAGCTAGAGTTAAGCCTCAGAAAACTGTTCAAATTAAGCATGCTGCTAAATATGATTTAACTTCATAAACCAAAGTCTGTTTCTTCAAGAAGATACATGGTTTCATGAAAGGGTTTTTGTGGCTTTTCTGTTTTCAAATATTTTAATCAAGGGTGGGAAACCTCCAGCCTACACATCGTATTCGGCCTGCAAGACAGTTTGATTTGGCCCGCCACACAATTTATTTATTATTTAAAATATTTTGATGCTTTTTTGTAGAAATGATATAGACTGTTTTTTCTATTTTTTCTGAAATAAAAGAATAATAAAATTTCACACACATTTCAGCTGTATGTAGTTCTGGTCACAGCCAGAGTGAACGCAACAGGCTTACCATCACTTATAATCACTGACACATCATGGCAGCAGTCAAGAAAAGAAAAGGAGATGCATGGGCGCCGGAAGCATTTTTAATATGGGGGGATACAGTATACTATATACTTCACAATGCAGATATCCATATTTATATTTCTAGATTGTAGAGTGTACACTTTATACTGTACTGGTGGTGCAGTATTTTGTTCTATTCTATTGTTTTCTTCATTTTTGCTGCTCTTAACTTTGTACTGTCTACGTTCTGCCATGACAAAGCAAATTTCCCACTTGTGGGTCTAATAAATGTTTATCTTATCTTAGCTCTTATCTATAGTAGTTCCGGTGCCCATGGCTGAATGTCATGTTTTCAAAGAGACAAACAATTACTCTTTTGCTCAAGTAAAACACAATACTGGCAATGAAGCCATTGAAAATCAGAATCAGAATCAAAGGCAAAAAGACGACTCGAGTGTCATTACAGCTCAGTGAGTTGAAAGGACAAATGTGGTCAGATAATGGTAATGCTCTACAGCGGAGTTTGGATGTCCAAGAAGCCACTTTCACAGGGCTGCGTTCTGACCAGGACTGTAGTGCAGGCACGTAATTGCTAAGAGGAACCAAGACTCAAAAGGGGAACACGTCCTCCTCAGGTCGATCCAGAGAAAGGAATAAGAATAGTGAATAAATACACGAGAGGGCCTCAGTGAACGAGGTTATAGGCAGACAGGCCCTCTATGACTAACAGAGTTGGTTTAACAAAGTGTCCAGAGAGTTAAATGCTGTTGGAAGAGGAACAGAGAGTCTGTAGGCCAAAATGTTTCAGCTCTTGCTTTTTTCAGAGTCAAAATTCGGAGTTACATCTTCTCTGTTCCTTTACTAAGTGCAGGGAATATAACGTTTTTATCCTTTCCAGCATGACTGTGTCCCCAGTGCACAAAGCAAGGTCCATAAAAACATGGCTGGATGAATTCAGTAAGAACTCGACTTGCCACACAGAGCCCTGACCTCAACCTCATCCAAAGCCTTTGAGGTGAACTGGAATGGAGATTGTGAGCCAGTCCTTCTTGTCCAACATCAGTGTCTGACCTACAGAATGAATGAATGGGCACAAATTCCCACAGAAACTCCAAAGTCTTATGGAAAGCCTTCTAAGAAGAGTGGAGGCTGTTATAAAAGGGGGGAACCAACTCTATATTAAAGTCTATGTATCTGAATATAATGTCATTTAAGTCCCTGTTGGTGTAATGGTCAGGCGTTCCAGTCCTTTTGTACATACCATAGGACTATTAGACTACTGGACCTTTAATAAATATATAGACTCCCTTTTTTAGCATAATTTCCAGCTATTATGACCGAATCCCTTGCTTGGATTATAATGACAAAAGCTGCAGTGACAGGGACCCTCTCCGACTGAGCGGAGATGATTTGGTGCTAAAAACACTCTACCCTGGACTGGCAGCCCTCATGAAAAAATAATCTCTTCTCAGCTCATGCTGGGCCTGTATAGCAGAAATGTATAAAGAGAACAGATCATGTTTAAGTCTCCACCCCCTTAAACTCGTCTAATCCCCCCCGGCCTGCAGGAGACTGTTTCAAACTGAAACACATGCCATTTCCTCTCAAGTGATGCAACTGTGTATGCGAGAAGGCGATTCAGGAACTAACACTGTAGAAGTGATGTAGGTGTTGAAGAGAGACGGATGAGATGTTAAGGGAGAAGATGCCATATAGAGGGGTAAAACACACAGTCAGCATTCAAGCTGGTTTTCAGTCAAAAGAAATCAGACCCAGCAGAAACAGACAAACACACACACTAGGGTACATATAAGATACATACATACCCACAATCAGTATTATGACAGTATTAAAAAGGTAACAAAAATAGTTTTTGTGCAGCAATGTCACTTAGGTTTCCCTAAAGAGTCTCTAAGGGGGTGGAATCATTTCTGTGTGAGTGTGGAGAACCTTTTTAAAGGTTCCACATAATGTTCAGGTTCTACTCAAATTAACTTCATATCCAACAATTAAATTTAGTAGGATAGCAAAAACAAAGATAAAGATTGCAGTTTTTTTACTGAAACCCAAAAAAGAGCAGAGAAACACACACACACACACACACACACACACACACACACACACACACACACACACACACACACACACACACACACACGTCTGCTTTCAGACACAACTGTTGTTTCTAAATGGCACAAACTGCCTCACAAACAATTCATTAACAAAGCAAATCCGTTCAAAACGTACTGCACAAACAAAAGGCAGAATCCAGTTAGGCCATGCATTGCATGAAATGCTATAGTGAATACATAAACGAGATTAACTCTGCAGAACGCCACTGCACAGTCCTCACATGCTGCCTGGATGTGCCTTTCTAGTGCTATACCGCAAGAGTGTCTCTCTCTCTCTCTCTCTCTCTCTCTCTCGAATGCCACAGTTTTGCATCAGCTTTCACATACCCCTGTGAGCTGGGACTGGGTGAATTACTAAACACTTGGTGGTGCTGTGGAGCAGAGCTTAATATGCCACAAGCAGAAACAAACTGCTGCCTTGACAAGTGAGTCAAACTAAAAAGAGGGTTTTGATGATACCGCTTGAACACGCAGTGAGGCATTCAGTGCCCTCCTGGTCACATATCACACCCTACATCACCCTCTATCTAACACTCTCTCACTCTCACTCTCTTTCTTTCTGTTTACATCTGTCTGCTGTGGGCTCACTTGGCCCCCACATTCACTGGGTGCCCTGGACGTATTCCTCATTCATTAATGTTGCTAATAGACTCATTATTGAAAGTGTGTTACAACGTTCCTTGACACATCATGAAGAAAAACTGCAAATCCTCTGGGAAATATTTCTCAGACTGTAATCAGAACATTATAATCACCTAATTTTATCTAGGATCCCTCATACTGTTAAAACAGCTCTGACCCCTTGTGGCACACCACAAGACCTCTGAAGCTGTGTTGTGGTTTCTGACACCAGATGTTATTAGCAGCTCCTTTAAGTCCTGTAAGTCGGGAGTGAGGATTGGACTAGTTTGTCCAGCACATCTCACGGATACTTGATTGGATTTGGGGAATTTGAAGGCCAAGTCAACACCTGAGCAATAACAACTCTTTGTTATTGCTCAGTCAATTCCTAAACCGTTTTTGCAGTGTCATCGCGCATTAGGGAACACTGTAGCCATGAAGGGGTGTACTTGGTCTGCAACAGTGTTTAGGGCGGTTTACATGCAAAAGTAACACCCAACAAAATGCTAGGACCCAAGGTCCCCCAGTAGAAGAGACCAGGCAGCCGGTTGCCTGGTGGTTAGGGAGTTGCCCCTGCCATCAGAAGGTTGTGGGCTCGAATCCCAGGACTGCCACTCCACTGAAGTGTTGCTGGCTGCCCCCTGCTTCACTGGGTGAATGGGTTAAATGTAGGGAACAATTTTGTTTTGTTCACACTGTGTGCTGTGGTGTGTTTACATATGACAGATGGACACTTATTTTACACTTGCCCGATTTTGTTTATGTAGACTGCATGTCATGAGGCTTGATGAAGCAAATAGTGTTTTTGAAACACCTGAACTCAGTAATTAGGGGGGCTGTGCTCATACCTTCGTTCATGTAACGCAATTTCCTGGGTCAGAATTCCCACCTAGTCTTATTGTTGTAATATGATGAGGGTTTGATACTGGCATATACATATACTGGCAGTTGGTGGTCTAGTTAGGGAGTTAGACCAGAAGGGAGTGTTCCTGCTAGTGACACCACTATGGTACCGTCCCCATACACTGCCCCTTGGAAGCCCCCCGTTGGTGACAGTCCCCTGTTTCACTTGGTGAATGTGTTAAATGCAGAGAAAAAATTTCACATTGTTCACACTGTGTACTGTCACATGATTATAAGTGGCCACCTTACTTTACTCTACTTTGTCAAAGTTGATCAAACTATACACTGACTGTTCACTTGCTGACTAAAATATGCTGCCTCTTAACAGTTGCCACTGTAATGTGATAATCAATGTTTTTCACTTCACCTATCTGTGCTTTTCTCCAAGCCTGTTCCAATTACAGTTATTCTGAATTCATTTAGCGCGTTTCAGCAAACTGTCGTTAGCCTCAAACAATGAACACAGCCATCAACACAGACTTCACTGTTGAGGAAAATGTTGATTACACATACAGCTATGCCAAAAACATGTTTCTTCTGAGGAAATAGTGAGAACAAGAATGTTTTCTCAGTGTATCAGCTATGCTGCTCCTTCAGATGTTTGGCTGCTGTGCTTTCCCAAAAAATATTCACGGTAGGAAATGAATATTTTTCACTCAGGCATCAATTTACAAACGTAGTAATGCAGGATTCAATGTCTTTTTTGTTTTATTGGAGAAGCAGAAGTCTGTTTTATAGATGAGCGTGTTCATCCTTCATAGTCAAGATCGGTGGCGACTGTTTTATTAGCGCAGCAGACATTAGCTCATTGGATTTACACTGGAAAAAAATGACCTCATCTCAAGGCTGTAAATATTTTTTCCCTATGATAGTCTTAAAAAACACACTAAGGTGATCATATTTATTTCATGAACAATGGTCTTAATTTGTTCATAAAATCAAATAAGACTGTGATGTTATCATTACTGTCATATAATTATACATTTTACAAACTTAAAAATAAAAATGTTTATATTATGCAAAAAGTGAGGTAATGAGGTAAGCAACGTTTGCTTACTAATAATATCCAGTCCCTAAACATCTAAAATGATGAAACAAGCACATAAGTGAGTAACTGTACCCCAGTCTCAGGGCTGGCGTCAGAGTGGATCTACCAGGCTGGCATCTAACTGACTCTGGGGGGTCACTATCGATAGTGAACTATATTCATATATAGAGCGACACTAGAGGTGTAGAGCAGTGTTGTTACTTACTGGACTATACTTACTGCTGCTTGTGTTTTAACGGGCAAAATGATGCTTTTGGCTTTTGCCTCAGATTATTTCTGATACATTAGACTGCAATGTAATTAAAAAACACGATGATACATTTTCTCATCACAGCTGTGGACAAATAGCTTTGATGATCCATTTAAAATCAAAGACACTTCATCCCATAGTAAACTCACAGACAGACTGCCTTAGATAAACAGTGCAGTAAAACAGTGTTTGGGCTATAAAAGCATCACTTATCCATTAGAGCTTTCTAGGGCTGTAACGGTACATGTATTCGTACCAAACCGTCACGGTACACGGTCACGGTTCGGTACATGTCTTTCGGAGAATACACGGTACGACAGAGAAGACGTGATTGAAGTAATACGGAATCACAAAAAGCGCAAGTAAATCATAAACCTGGGTCATAGTGTGGTGCAATAGTGCCACCTACTGGCGTAACACTTCTGCTGCCTTACACATACATGAAAATATAAGCAAGAGTGTGTGTTTACTGGTTAATACACTGCTGTTTATTTAAAATAAACGAAAAGAAACCAAGCCTCATTCAGAACTTTTTGTTGCTTAACTTTGCTGTATCGTGAACCATACCGAACCGTGACCCCAAAACCGAGGTACGTATCGAACCGTGACATCTGTGTACCGTTACACCCCTTCTAATTGAAAATTGAAACAATGTTGACTTTTACCTGTAATATTGCTGATGCAACACTTTATTCTTGTGTAAGTGACTGATGCATTAGAATAAATGTAGATGTATGTATATGTAGAATAATGTGTAATTTGTTCCAAACAGTTTTTTTCCAGTGTACAGTTAGTTTCAGAAACTTTCAAATGTGCTGACCACAATATGAACTGTTTCGCTATCCCTGTCTGACTTTGAAGAGGAATGCTAAATCAGATAAGGAGGCTGAATTACACAAAAAGGGAAACGCGAAAGATTTCACCCGCATCACCCTCTGCTATCTTCATGATCTCTCCTTCAGCCAGCCCTGAAAAGTCCAGAGTTATAAAAGACTACAGTGCAAACATCAATCTGACTGGCCTGCTGACTCATGGGGTATTGATAAGACATAAAAAAAGACACTGGCTCCATGATAAATGCTCTCCCACTTTCCTCTCTCCTTTATTTAAAGTTCATCTGCCATTTAGGTCAAACCAGATTTAATGTTATAGGGGTGGGAGCAGCCTATAAAGAGCTTTTTAAAACAGATTCCTTTGGATACAGTAAAGGCTTTATCCACCCTGGTGTCGTTTGAGAGGTCTGCCTGTGTGTGGCACTCACACTGGCACATGCTGTAGGTGAGGGCACTTACTGAGCTGTTTATAATGCGTGCAACTTTTGCCTTATGGCATTGCCACCAGTCACAGGATGATGATCCTATTGCTATAGCAACCTCTCATTTCCTGGAGACATACGGAACGGAAAACCAGGACTGACCATGGGGCTGCTGGAAGACCCTTATTAGTATTCATTTCTCCAATATGGAAGTTATGATGCAACATGCACCACAGAATATGAATTGAGAAGTTACGTTTTATGATCTAAAAATTATTTGGCATTTCAGGCGTACTGACAAAACCGGGAATGGATTCCACAGTTCTGTAAAAGGAAAGTAAGGTTGGGACAATAATCGACTTGCTCATATACTGAAAAATGTGGACAATCATGTGTGATAATCATATACAGCCATGGATATTTAGTTTGTCAAGATTTGAAACTATATTGCTATTATTTACAATGATATATGCATTATAACTAATGACATATTCCACTATTATTATAATTGTTGTCATAATAATAATAATAATAATAATAATAATAATAATAATAATCATCATCATCATCATCATCATCATCATCATCATCATCATCATCATCCTGATGGCAAATATGATGAGCAAAACAAAAACACTATGGTTTTCCCCACAACAGTTAACCATAGAAATAAGAGCAAAAACTCACCTGTATTGCAACTGAAACCACTTACCATGTGTGCAATTGAAGTGTATTTATCTTCCAAAGTGACATATTTGGGATCAAGTGACTTGCTGCAGTCTTACCATTAAGTTTTACTCTTATTCTTTACTCCTGAATTGGAGGCACAAAAACCACAATACACATTTTGAAATCTGTGCATCGCCACACCTCATCAACCAGTGTACAAACACACTCCTTCTGAAAGTCTAAATGAGAGAGCAGCATACTGGCCGAATCGAAAAAATGGAGCACTACTTTGTAGAGACGCGACAGCAGCAGACATCTGATACGGAGTGTGTCATATCTAGAGGAAAACAGCATGGTGCTGATAGCAGATAATGTGTGTGTAAAACTCCTGCACAGTGCTATCTCTTGTTAAGATTATCTCTGTCTCACAGGCAGGGTGTTGAGAAGTGTTAATGGTGGCTGTGGAGTTGTGCTGCTGGCTGGGATAGGAGGGTGTGTGTGTGTGTGTGTGTGTGCACTCTTGGAGTCTGCCTGGTGTGGAGATGCACTGCTGACGGGAACTCTCACAGCTGATCTGCTGTGAGACACCACTGGGAGCTCCCAGCAGCCATCTCTGCTGAGTGAGAATCAGTGCTGCACTCCAGTCTGACCATCACCATAAATCTCTGACTCTCAGGGTAAATCTCTGACCCCACAACGGCTGAAATAGAACCCAAGTTGCCTTTACACCAATCCTCAATGCTAGGTGCCAGTTGAATCAAACAGAATTTTGATGCAATGGAGTTATTCATCACTTGTTTCAAGTCGAGACTTGCAGCTGAATTTCAAACAAGCTTCGTTGGAGTGGTACGAGGTTTCACATTACGCAACACAAGTGAAATTCAGCTTCATGTATGCTTCAAGCAACTAAAAGTGGATGAAAGTACCACTATGTATAACCTTCTGTGATTCAGTGGATATAAAATCTCATATTCCTGTGATTTGATTATTTTTGTACAATTTGCAATTCAAAATACTACTGAGTTCACCTCACTAAGATGAGATCCCACATGTGGGAAATTTGCATTGCTATGGCAGAAGATGGACGATACGAGTAGCAGAAAATGTGACCCGATCTGCCGGAATGAGTCGGAAGTCGGCGTTCTATTTATTGAGATATATAATGTAAACTAGCTAAAGCTTAAACTTGGCGGCTCCAATCTGCGCTATGCTGCTGCCAGCAAGACTGAATCAAGTTGGTCAATGAGTTCTTTGGCTCTAGTGATGTGTCTTCAGTCTGATTTAATGTATTTTTCTAAGTATCTAAATGTCTGTAGTAAAATGTTGTTGTTGAATACTGGGTGCATCTCTTTGAATGCTATGGATTGTTAAAGATAAACAAAAAACGGACAGAAACTTCAAATGCGATTTTCTAGGTTTTTCCGTTGGAAAATGGTGCTGACCTACCATCAATCAAACGATTGTAACTTGACAACCATTTAAGATACAGCTTTGACCAAGATATCATTTTAAGCTTATTTTCTCATCTTTTTAATGATTTTGGGTCACTGCGACTCATTTTGCCAGATCAGGTCACACATGGTAAAACAATAGAATAAAAGCTACACAACACAAGATAAAAAGAGACATATTGTTTGAATGAGAGGACATTTTGATGTCAGATGAAATTAGGTGACACTTTATTAATTTAATGAAGTGATAAAATGGTCAAGTTTAAACTAGCGGCTAACAGGCTTATATGGCAGAACTATAACAGGCAGTGCAAAGTACTATCTGTAAATGACTGTGAATAACCTTTTTAGGTTTATTGAGTTATTTAATTCACCAATATTTATTGATCCATTTTTCATTATGGAAACCAGCATAAAGGGTGACAGTGGGTTAAAGTGTAGTCCAGCCACAGCTGGGAAAAGCTCAGTCACAGCCAGGTTAGCTGAGTCACCGCCAGGATTTTCTCAGTCACAGCTCTCGTTCCATGACGCTTGCTGTTTTGGCCGGATTGAACTTCATTTACCGTTAATTAACAGCCCACCCAGCTCAATGTCAAGAGTTCTAGCAGCGTGCAAATTCTAATTAAACTCCTGTCTATGCAGCACACACCCGCATTTCAGACAGACTGCACCTCTGCTGAAAGCCCAGGCAGAGCCAAAGCCCAGCAGAGTGTGTGAGATAATCATGAATGGAGCCGTGCTCTGCTGGCACACACGCACACTTGGCCAAATCCTCACACACTCTGGACACTGACAGTCTCCTCAGTAGCCTCTAAAGGAGCACTGAGCTGGACATTCCTATAGGGATCGGCGTGTCTACTAGAAACATCTGCCAACCACACACACACAATCCTGGTGAATGGCAAGGGGGGCTTGAGCCAGGAGCTCCAGCCAGAGCTGAATGAACCGCAGTCATTTTTCAGAGTGATAAACAGGCTGTGTGGCAGCGGTGGGGGAGAACGGGGGCTGAACTCAAGGCACACGTCCAGCACCTCAACAATCACTCTTATCCTCACTGACAGATGAAGGAGTGAAGGAGGAAGAAAGATGACAAACCCTAGAAAGAGAGGAGAGGAGGGAGAGATAGACCGACTGTTACAGCCATTTTGCCATTTTGATATTTTCGTGTTTTGGAATTTTGGATTTGATAATTTTATTTTGTTGCATTGTTTACGTTTAGTGAGAAGAATAAGGTAATGGGTTATGAATTTGCATTTATTTTAATTTAATTTGTGTTTTACGTTGTATTTGCCATGGTGTGACATCATCAGGTAAAAGGTTATATTTCCACTGCGCCGAGTTTACATGGTGTGGATGGAAAATGCAGGCCGGTTTCTCACACTGTTTTGACCATGCTTTATGTTATATTTCGAAACATTCATACTACTTTTCGATATCACTGTTTAATTTACAACCAGTTTTTATTTATGTTTTTTTTTCTTCTCTCAAATGGACTCAATAAATTATTTTCTTTTCTACCAAACATGGAGTATGCGTTCAATCCCAAACCAGGCCCCACGTTTTTCCTCACCGTGGATTTAACTATTGGAAATAGTCGCCACACCGACAGAGAAGAAAAGAGAATAAAGTAAAATAATGAAATTACAGAATTCTTTACACAAGAACATGCAAGGCTGTAATTTATCCACTTTTGGCAAATGTTGCTAAATCAAGCCAAAGACAGAACTGAAAGTGACAGGGCACCACAGAGATCATCTATTTAAATGGGTAAATGAAATGTCTTCCATTAATTAAAAAAATGAGATGGATTACTCAATAGCAAACACACACTAGAACACTGATACAACCTCTGAGGCCCATTAAACTTGTGGCAGCTGCTTTTATAAAGTCACCACAAGATGTGTTGATACAATAACAGTCGGTTAGGCCAGTATCATCATTAAAAGGTAGAGGTTGACTACCTGATGCAGAAGTACGTCTAGAAAGTTTCACACAGTCATAATACGGACACCAGCAGAATAACAGAGATGGAAAATAAGTGTGTGCTGAGTAGTACTAAACAAGATGATGTGTATTTTCAGACAAATACTTTGAGAAGTGTGTTATATGAGCTCTCAGAGATGTAAATGTAAATCTTGAAGAGCAAATGTAAGTGTTGAACCTACTGCTTTTATAACACGGAATTTGTCAAAACACCACCAACTAATGAACTGTACAACATTATACTATAACGAAGGAACCTGTCAATGGGTGACATATATTGGGCAGCAAGTGAACAGTCAATTCTTGAAGTTGATGTGTTGGAAGCAGGAAAAATGACTGTAAGGATCTGAGCAACTTTATCAAGGGACAAATAATGATGGCCAGATGACTGGGCCAGAGCTCCAAAACGGCAGGTAGCTTGTTCCTGGTGTGCAGTGGTTAGTGTCTACCTTTCACCACTCAGTATCTAAGTTGTCTAAGGCTGGACAACCAGTGCACCTGCGACAGGATCAAGACTCACTGATGCTTGTAGGGAGCGAAGGCTAGGCCATCTGGTCCAACCCCACAAAATGTAGCACAAATTGCTGAAAACGTATGACAGAAAGGCATCACAGTGCCTTGGTGTCTATGTAGCTGCATAGCTGCAGACCGGTCAGAGTGTCTATGCTGACCCAGTCCACTGCTGGAGGCACCAACAATGGGCACATGAGAATCAGAAGCGGAATATGGAGCAATGAAAGAAGCTGGCCTGGTTGTTTGTGAAAAGCTGGCCTGGTTGTTTGTGGTTGGTTGTAGTTTTTCTTTTGCTTTTTCCATGGCACTATATGATTTTTCATGCATTTTATTACTCAATTATTAAGAAACATTTTGTAACATAAATATTAATGTCAATTCAGCTACCTTTCCATATAAAACGTAACGGTATACATGTTTTAGTGCTGCCAAGAGAAAACAAAGCAATTATACTGGCTGCTGCCCTGTGACGCATCTCTGGCAGCTGCAGTCCAGCATTCCCACATCAGAACAGTTTCCTGCATAGCTTTCAGCAAATGGTGAGGATATTTCAATAAAATCAACTGATCCTTTTTTATCTTTAGTTGAAGTTGAAGTTTATTGTCATATGTACAGAGTACAGTGTACAGAGTACAATGAAATTCTTACTTGAACACCCTCTTCACAGATAAAACATAAAGACATAAAAGACATGAAAGACAACACAGCAGCAATGCAGCAACAGTAGTCTTAAGCTGTATAAAGACTACTTTATACAACTTAAGACCTGCAGAACCTGCAGGTTGAGTGCTAAGTACTACAGGCTCCTGTGAATTACACAGTGTATTGTGCTGAGAAGCACTTTTTCTTTACACACAGAGCTAAAAGAAGTCATGCAGTATGTTGATATCAGTGAGGACCTCACCTGGACATTGAACACCATACAGCTGGTCAAGAAGCCTCAAAAGCGGCTGATGCTGAGGAAGTTTGGTATGTAAGCCAAGATCCTCAGCAGCTTCTACAGCTGCACTGTGGAGAGGACACTGACCAGCTGCATCACTGCATGGTATTGCTTTGAACTGCAAACGCCTGCAGAGAAGATCATCAGGAGTCCACTGCCCTCTCTGCAGAGCATCTACCACCGAAGGAGTCCAGCGGAGAGCTGCCTCAATCCTCAAAGACCCCACACACCCCCAACACAGACTGTTCACACTCCTGCCCTCGTGAGGAAGGTTCAGATGTGTGAAATCTAGAACCTCCTTCTGCCCCACTGCCATCAGACTCCTGAAAAGCTGACCTACCTCAAATGTAATTTTGCACATTAAGCTCATTTTTGCACACTAAGCTCCTTTGCACATGCCCTCCATCAACCTCATATTGTAATTTCTGCTTCTTTTGCACATTTACTTTATTTTGCAAACGCACAGTTGATATTTATCTACATCTGCACGTCACACTTAAGTCTTCATTTTTTTTACATTTTATTTTGTTTTATTTTTATATGTTTTTAATTTTATTTATTAACTCCTAATCTAAACTCGGCATGTGTGTGGACTGCAAAGAAATAATTCCCTTGCACAAAGAAATTCAATTTCATCTGTACATATAGCAATAAAAGCTTTCAATCTTGAATCTTGGAAAACTGGGGTTTAGTCATCTCAAAAGTCAAAGTCAAAGTCAACTTTATTGTCATCTCTGCTATATACTGTACAGGTATATAGAGAGACGAGACGACGTGGCTCCAGTTATTTACATACACACATTTAGGACAAGACAATTTAGGACAAGACAAGG
>JBBPDC010007997.1:0-13663 GCA_037974485.1 Hemigrammopetersius urotaenia | reverse complement strand
GTGAATGGCCTCCAGGGGTAAATGGCTTTGCTTTTATATTTGATTTGATTACATTAATGTTTATGTTGAGATTTACAGAAATGAACTGCAGCTGTGTAACTGTGTTAAAGGGAACACTGCTGTAAAAAGCCCCTTTTTTGTTTAAAGTGTTTGCAAACCAAATGCTATTGCACTTTTGTTCATATAGCATTATTTATAAGCAGTAAATACTGCTAAATGAACTGTAAAGCTGTAAATAAATGTGCACAATACACTACTGTGTGTGTGTGTGTGTGTGTGTGTGTGTGTGTGTGTGTGTGTGTGTGTGTGTGTGTGTAAGAGAGAGAGAGTAGAAGTATGTGTCCAATTCAATTAAATTTTATTTATGTAGCACTTTTTACAACCAGGTTGTCAAAAAACAGCTTCACAGCGTCTAAGCCAGAGCCCGTATTGAGTAAGCCAAAGGCTCATAGACAAGGACAAACTCCCTCAGCTGGAGGAAGAAACCTCGGGAGGAACAAAGGGGAACCCATCTTCCTCATGTTGAACCAGTGAGAAAGAAAAGAGTCTTTATGGGGATAAATAACAAGATAAGGCCTTCCTGAACACGCTTATTGACAGAAAAGCCATCTACGGCGTATGCGTATGTACAGTAGTCAAATCATCAAACAAATTTAAATATTTGTCAAAGACAACACAAGTAAACACAAAATGTGTTTTTTAAGTGAAGTATTTTATAATTAACTGTTTAGATGCCATTTAACAGTGGTTCATAACCCCTGAGTTCAATATCTCTAGTCACAGCCAGGCCTGATTACTGCCACACCTTTTATCAATCAAGAAATCACTTAAATAAGACCTGGCTGACAAAGTGCAGTAGACCAAGATACCCTCAAGAGCTAGACATCATGCCAGGATGCAAAGAAATTTAGGAACAAATGAGAAAGAAAGTCATTGAGATCCAACAATCTGAGGTTATAAACAGGGATTGACATAAGTGGTAAGCGAATAAGAACTGGTGTATGCAGTACGCAAATACGCGTCCATGGTGGTACGCGTCCATACCAATTCATTAATGTAGGTACTCAAAGAGTACTAGAGCAAATAAATTATGACAATTTCTAAAGCTTTGTAGCTCCAGTGAACAACGGTGCATGCCATTATCCACAAATGGTGAATACATGGAACAGTGGTAAACCTTCCCATATATATATATATATATATATATACATATATTTAAAGTAGTATCGTACACCACTATTTTGTGATGCAGTTTCCTAGCAACACGAAGTAATGGCGTACAATACTACAAGATTTGGTATGAAAGACTTTTTATAATTTTGCATAATTAAATTGTTACATCTGAATGATTCTGCAAGACCTTACTTTGGATCATTAATTAGTTAAAATCCAGGACAGCCAGTCGAGAGATGGGGGTAGAGTGAGAGAGAAGAGAAACCTAAGTTAACAGGATTTTTATTCTATAAACAATCGGATTAACAGTTTAAAATACATATGTCTATGTGAAGTTGTAGTGTTTCCACTGTACCTTACAGACTTTTTACAAATTATAAAGCGCGCTTTTGTTTCATTTTAGGGCCTCTAAATAAAGTCACAGGGTGCTCCCCTTCCCCTGTTCCCTTCCTCTGCTCGGCCTCAGTTTGTGTGTGAGAGCTGCTTGCTTGTTTGCTTCTATGATGTTTGCCTGGAGCTCCTGAGTCACGTGACAGTACAAGCTTCAAAACACAAAAGAGGAGAGGGTGCACAGAATGTGCCGCTCCGTGCTGTGACTGGAAAGGCACAAAAGTGTGTATCTCATTACACTGGAATCATTCAATATCAACTTCAACGTTGTTATCGATATTCTCGATATATGGCTCGATCCGCCCACCACTAATACGAACATCCTGACGTCACATTAAACATGGCGGTGGCTACGGCTGAAACATAAACGAGAGGTCAGCATTGTTTTGCTTTAGTCTCTCTTTTAACAGCACATAATCAGAGTGCAACCTCGAACCAGGCACGTTTTCTATAGACTCTATACATTTGTATAGTCTGTATGTAACTGTATGAGGGTAAGTGGTTGATCTTTTTTGCTCACACTGAGACCACGTTTCTATGTCGTTACAGTCCTCTTGTTTTATTTCTATAAATGGATGAAGTGTTGATTATGTATTTTCTGTATGTATTTGTATCCTGTTGCTTTGTTTGCAGGGTGCTTACCATGGCTTTTATTGCGAACTTGAGGCCGATGCTTTCATCAGTTTTGCAAGGTGAGTTTCCGTCATGAACATTGGCTCAAAATAGTGGAAACGTCCCCCGTAATAGCAGTGTTCATTTTTAATGTAAAAGTAACCACAACATTCACACGACATGACGATGCATGCATGTACACAGATTTTGAGCGAAAAATAGGACCACGAAATAATTAATGCCATGTCCACACATACACTGGTATTTCTGAACACGGATATTTAAAAAACGTTTTCGTTTCCACACGTGCAAACGGGTTTAAACGGGTTTTCAAAAATATCTCCTTCCACACGTAATTGCAAAAAACGCCGTCAAAGGCATGCCACGGCAGCAGATGGCGATATAACCTTAAACAGTATAGCATTGGCGATTAATCAGAAGCCTTGGAGGAGGGACGTCATACCAGAGACAAGCCGTGTCTCAAATCGCACACTTACTTGAGTGCACTTGAATGTGCTGGATAGTGCGCACTGAGCATTTCCTTCTGCCATGGATAAGTATTGTCCCAAATGGAACACTGATGTTTTGCAGTTAGCGGAAGTGCTTAACGGTCTAAAAAAACCTGCAAATATTTATGTCTAAAAACCTCTTCTATGTCAGTATAATCGCAAACTCAAACAAATGATCCATAACTGTTGTCAGAGTGACAGGCAGTACGCCTCAGTATACATCAGTAAAATAATTTTATTAACAAGACTTACATTTATACCTATATGAATTATTGAATAATGGCTCCAGAAAGGAAATGCCGGTGCAAGGCCAAGCGAAGGCAACTAAACAAAAACAAAATGCAAATAAAATCACAAGGAAATTCATTGTGGAAACAAAAGCTGGCAGATATTTTGGCGGAGAATCGCAATCAAATGTTTGTCCGTCACTTCGCCAAGTGCAAAACTTGTGTGTTCCATTTAGGACAGCACTTACCCACGGCAGTGTGCACTACAGAAGGAAGTGCCCAGTGCGCACATTCCGGTGCACTCACATAAGTGCACGATTGCAGACACACTGTGTGAACACACTGTGCACTAAAACATAGTGTTCGAAGTGTGCAAGTGCACGATTTGAGACACAGCTATAGTGTCTGTGTTGAATATAATAGCATCCAATGTTGACTCTGAAGTCTGTGTCCTTCATACTGGATGGACAGTTACTCAGCGCAGAGTATAAACAGGCCAAAACTTCTAACTAGCTTGAGAGCAGTAGTACTTTGTAAACCGTTAAATGTAGATTTAACTCTGCTGCACTTCAAAATCCTAACAAATACGAACTCATGTTCAGGAACAGGTGTTGGCAATCGCTATACTTATTAATCATAATATAATAATTTTTCCTCTCTTTCAGCATCCCAGGCAACATTTCCCTGGTCTGGAGCTATATTTTCCAGTCTCTCCAGGACCATGGCTACACTCAATCAAATGCACCGCCGGGGTAAACTACCCCCACCACCCAAAAAGATCAGTGCTACTTTTGGCAGGCCGCAGTTGAAGGCTGTTATCCTGAAGACTCTCATTAGAAAACCCAAGAAACCCAATTCAGCCAACCGCAAATGTGCACGGGTTCGCCTTTCCAATGGCAAGGAGGCTGTGGTGTTTATACCTGGGGAGGGACATAACCTTCAGGAGCACAATGTGGTGCTGGTGCAAGGAGGGAGGACACAGGACTTACCTGGTGTCAAGCTTACAGTCGTGAGGGGAAAATACGATTGTGCCCATGTAGTGAAGAAGAAACATTAAATTATGTCATTTATCCTTGGAACTATTCTTAAATCTAAAAGGGTGAAGTGCTATCTCCTCAGGTTTATTTTCAGAAATCAACTTTTTTTTTTTTTTTTTAAATTATAATTCACATGCTTTAGATGTTATTCGAAATGCGAATATCCATAATTTTGGCATCATGGCTGGATCAAAATAAACCTGTTCTGTTCTAAAGAGCTGCAGTGTGTGGAGGACTTGTGTGGGTGTAAAGGGAGCTATAATGGTTTGAATGGTTTATATTTTTGCCAGCTCTCTTGGGACATATTTAGTACAAGGGCTATTCTCATAAAGGTAACTATGTCAGAACCTTTTCCAAAGCCCGCTTGTGTTGAAGTTCACCACCCGCTGCTCAAGATGTCCTTTATATGAACTCACTCTTGTGAGAAAAATACTGAAAGGCATTTTTAACTCTAACAAAATTTAACTGGAAATGTACCATGGTTCTACCTTCAAAAACACTTGCTCTTCATAAAAACTCTTCATGCTTCTGTGGCACAGGGCATAAATAGTTTAACAAAAAGAAATTAGTTAGCAGTTAGTAATTGTGTAAATAGTGTAACAATGTGTAAAAGCCAATATTGCATTAAATATTTTTTCAGCATTCTTTTAAAATAAAATAAGTATTGGTGTCATCTGTAGTCCAGACAAGGCAGTAAACTGGGCAGTTCTTTTGAAATTCATTGTAACTCAGTTTAATGAAAACAAATGTTAGGCCTTTCTAAAAAATGAACACCTTTCTGAAAGCATTTTAACAAGGCAATGTAGTGGGACGGTATATGTTACTGTTAGAAATGGAATTTCTGCCTCGGACATTCTCAGTAAAACAGTGAAATAAGGGAAGCACTGAATTTATTGCATAAGCACTATTATAGAATAAGATATATTGTACATACCCTATTAATAAAATGTTGCTTAACCCTTGAGAAGTACAATCACAAATATATGATTAGTTCTGCCTGGTCCCTGGAGAGTATGATCACTAATATGTTATTAGAAAGATCAGGTACCCTCAAGGACTGTTTCAGTGAACGAACCTCGAGAACTTTAGCATGTAATTCTAGCAGGTCAGGACATTGACATGGCCATTCTGATACATTAACTTCATTATTCTTTAACCATTATTACGTAAAACGATTGTGTTTAGGTTCATTGTCTTGCTGAAAGGCCCACTTTCTCCCTAGATTCTATTCACATATAGATGTTTCCTCCTGATATGTGTCATTTCTAAAAGGTAGATTTGTGCATAGAAGAATAGTTGCCTAGAAACTGCCTCCCCCACTTGTACCACTGTGTTTTGTCATTTATGTTCCTCTGGATCCAAGATCTGTGTAAGGCCTGGTGATTTTACAAGGAAAAACCCATCACTTTTCAAAGACATACTTTTAAAAAGTTAAAGTACTTTGGAGAATTCCTGGGATGCACACAGCCTCCTTTGAGTTCTCAGTAATATGGCGCAATTCTGAACCTAAATATAAATACCCTGGCAATTCAACAGACATGAGCTATAGCATGATGTACTTGGACATTCAGTAAAGTGTCTTTGTAACCATGCACAAGCCTTCCACTCAGAATTAGCTCCCAGCCCCTGCCTTTGTGTTTAGTTAAAAATAGCATTTCTCTGAAGACAGCCCAGCCTTTTTGTGCAGGTAGAGCAGGATTGGCAACTGCACAAACTATGTGAAGAATGCCGTCTTTGATTAGCATCATGCACGGTATTACTGTATGTACAGATATACAAGTTTGTAGAAACACATTCATCCAATTTCTTCCCTGCTGTGAGCTTTATACCCCTCTAGCTAATGCTAGTCCAACCTGCCAACTTGCTCTGAGGACTGCAAACAAGACCTGGACGCTTTCTTGGCCACTGCAGACATTACAGGCCAAATGTATCATCACGGCCCATCTCAAAGGTAAAGTTCAGTCAATTACACTGATATTGCCAACAATTAATGAAAACCACTAGACTCTGATTAGCATTATTTAAATGTGTGCAAACTATACAAATATATGAGGAACTATTTATACATCAGTTCTTCGATATACATTTATAAAACAATACACCTAGCTTTTTTACACTTGAATAGTCACTGAATAATAATTTTGCCAAGAATGAGTTCATACTCCTCCTCATTCCACAGCTTGAATTTCAGACTGTAGCATTCACTTTTATTTACTTTGCAGTCATGTCAGTACAACTGTTAATGCAAAATGTCGGTGTAACAAATTCACTACTAGCAAATTCACTATTATTGCATAGGCAGCATTGTAAGCATGTATATTATGGAATATACTCTCCATGCTCAATTCAATAAATGGTAGAGACAGTTTGGTATTTTGACTCAGTAGTAGACTCAGGGACTTTTGTACAGTGAACAATGAACCTCTAAAATATTAACATGGAATTCTAGCAGGACAGGACTTTCACATGACCATTCTAATGCATTAACGTAATTCTCCTTTAACCATCATTTGGTAAAACAACTTCTGTGCTTAGGGCCATTGCCTTGCTGCATGACCCACTTTCTCTTCTGTCACCGCAGGCACCAAGCATGATATGATGACAATACCACATTACACAGATGGGATACATTTGTTATGCAGGAATCCAATGTCTTCCTTCCTCCAAACACAACACTTCTCATTTAAA
Source organism: Hemigrammopetersius urotaenia (assembly GCA_037974485.1). NCBI lineage: Eukaryota > Metazoa > Chordata > Actinopteri > Characiformes > Alestidae > Hemigrammopetersius > Hemigrammopetersius urotaenia. The sequence continues at coordinate 7,027 of JBBPDC010007997.1, read as the reverse complement.
CCAAAATGTTCTCTTGCATTTTTATCTGTCGACAAAGCATTTTTCCAATACCCGTATGGCTAGGCCCTGTGTCTTTTTAGCAATGAAGTCTGGTAGCAAAATGTTCTTTTTGAGAGAATGACACGTTTTGCAGTGTTTTCCTTAGCCAATGTGAGGGTGGCCTTTAGCTGCCTAAAAGTATCATGAGTTTCTCTATGACCTTACAGACTATTAGACCTTGCTCTTGGAATGATTTTTGTTGGATGTCCACTCCTGGAAGGGTGTCAATTGTCTTGGATTTTCTCCATTTGCACATAATCTGGAATTGCTGGAATCCGAACTCTTTAAAGATGGTCTCGTAACGTTCCAGTCTTTTGAGCATCAACAACTCTTTCCTGAGGTCCTCAGAAATCTCCATTGTTTGTGCCATGATACACTTCCACAAACACGCAATGAAGATCAAACTTTGATAGATCTGTTCTTAATAAAGGACACCCACTTACACCTGATTTATCCTATTTCAATGAAAACATCAAGGGTACCTTCAAATTTACCACTACCCCTAGAGATAACATATTTTTACCACTTGCTGATTTGTAATATTGGATCGTTTTCCTCAATAAATAAATAAATGACCATGTATGATATTTTTGTCTCCTTTGTTTACCTGGGTTCTCTTTATCGACTTTTAGCATGACCATCTGATAATATTCATCAGAAATACAGAAAATCCCTAAAATGGTTCATGAACATTCAAGCACCACTGTATTAAGGAAGGGCTTCGTTTACATTAACAATGTATAATGAAAATGCCAAGCTTGCCATACTTTAAGCAATTTGTCTTCTACAGAATAGCAGCATACACTAACAGTGCATTTTTCAGCACTGCATACTTTAAGGCAAATAGTTCCCTATTATCAGGATTAAGTAGTAACCACACATGAAACAACACATACTGGGAGTTACTGAGGAAATCCATTTCACCACTAGATCGAGTAACCCATACACTCCAGACTGCAATATACCTTAAGATGCTTAACACCACTCTGTGCCAAATAGATACACTGAACATGTGGAAAGATACCTAAAGATCAGAGGAGGCACATGTTAGCCTTAGGCCCCAAATGATACTGCGATGCAATCCAAGACACTTACATAATGGGACCTGGCCCTGACTAAATTTGGGTCAATGTAAAATTATACACGAATATTTAAATTCTGCAAACAATAACAAGCTAACTTTGTAGCGGCCAATCTTGTACAAAATATAGTGTCAAACATGACAGAGTGCTCCAAAGAACTATTAAGAAACACTGCTGAATTATAATTACAATCACCAGATATACATTCACAACTATAAAATAAGAATAGGTGGTGAGGCTATCTGAAGATCATATGCTCCTTGAGCTGGCCTGCATGATTGGAATACTCTAGTATTCGTTCTTTATGCTGTTATACAGAGAACAATAAATATAATAAGGAGTCAGGGAGGCCCAGAGCAATAGTAACCAATCGTATCACTTTTTCAAGTTCTACAATAAGGTTATTGGCTTTGTGGCTGAGGGAAAAGCTCATCCAAGCACAGCTGAAGGTTTGCATTCTTTTCAGCATGGTGATTCTCCTTGGTCTTCTTTCTGATGTAACGTGCTGTCTCATCCCGTGCTTGGACGCTTGAGCCTGTGCTTGAAAGAAAGGTTCTAAGCAGGTCCTGATTTGCCTCTACAGACATGCCCAGAAGAAAACGCAGGAAGATGTTGTAGTTGGCATTTTTTGCGTGTAGAGCTTTGTCTACAGCACTTTTAAGGAGATCTGCTAGTGTGGGCTCTTTCGAACTTGTGAACACTTTAAACTTGTGACTTTCAAGAACATTCTTCCCTTGGTTTTTGAAGGAAAGGAAAACATAAAGGGCAGCCATGTACTCCTGCATGGTGGGATGAACAAAGCAGTCTACTTTCTCCTGATACATCACAAACTTCTCTCTGTAGAACTGTGTGCAGAGGCCAGCAGTAACCACAACATCTTGTGCATTCAGACCACTGTCGGTCCAGTGATCTTTCTCGATCCTAAACACGTTCTTCTCCAATAACTGGTAGGCCATCTTCCCAAGCTTCATGAGGAACTCCTGATCACCAGGAACAGGTTCTTCCTCAGCCTGGCAGTTTTGCAGTTTTTGGCCACGCATGCCAATGTGCACCAGCAGCAAGTTGGTGTAGAAATGAGTAATTGCCTTTGGGAGCTCTGTCCCTTTTGGAAGGTTATGGAGATCTCTCTCAAGCACATTTTGGACCACCCAGCAGAAAAGTGGCATGTGGCACATAAAGTAGAGTGTCTTGCAAGATCTGATATGAGCAATCACCTTCTCTGCAAGCTCTTGCTTTGCTATTACCTTCCTAAAATAGGCTTCCCTCTGTTCATTTGTAAACCCACGAACCTCATGTAACTGGTGGATGCACTCTGCAGGGATCAGGTTGATTGCCACAGGTCGAGTGGTAACCCACACATAGGCTGAGTACAACAGGTTTCCCCTGATCAGATTAGTGATTAAAATTCTTAATGTTGTTGGCTGGTTCAGATCACACCAGTATGCAGTTCTGCGAAAGTCAATGGGAACAATGCAGTCATCCAGGCCATCACAGATGAACATCACACGGCAGTCGTCAAAGTCAAGGGTATCCACCTCCTTCATTTCTGGATAGAGCCTGCAAATTAAATCCATGAAGCCTATTTTGTCATCTGCCATCTGGTTCAACTCCTTGAATGGCAGAGGGATTAGAAAGAACACATCTTGGTGCTCTTTCCCCTCTACCCAGTCAAGGATAAACCTCTGAACTAGAGATGATTTGCCAATCCCTGGAGTGCCTTTTGTTATCAATGTCCTCACATGCCTTGACTTCACAATCTCAGGGTCAAATATGTTCCTGCAGGAAACCACCTCCCTCTCACCACGGGAACACTCTTGCAGCTCCTCTATCTGCCTAAACTCATGCTCACTGTTTATTGCAGCGTTTCCACCATCTGTAATGTGAAGATCTGTGTAAACACAGTCAAACAGGGTCTGTTGTCCTTGCTGGGCCAGACTTTCATAAATGTTCTCGTATTTCCTTTTCAGAGCCGCTTTCAACTCAAAACGGACCTCATCTGCACAGGAGAACGAGAAAACACGTTAAGCATACATTTTTGCACAATGAAAAAAATAGAAACGAGAAAATCATACAATCATATTTAATCCTTACTTCTTTTACACAACCCCTGCAAGTAGTCAGCCACCTTCTTTAAGTTCATTTCTCTCAGCAGCCGAAGTGTTATCTTCAGGGACACCTCTATGTCACAAATCTCTAGCATTTTATCTACCACATCAACAATGTCCAAGCCATCTAGTGGATCTCGAAAGCACTCAGGGTAGCGCTCCCACAAGGCTCGTTTGAAACGTTTAAACTCATCAGCAGTAAGTTTCTTCAGGCAGCTTTGGAGGGCCTAAAATGAACAATCATTTAGTTCATAACAGCAATGCAAAAATATTTTCAGTAAAAAAAAAAATCTGTCTTTTGAATTACATATAGGCAGCACTTCTTTACCAGTTAATGGGAAACAGATTTGTCAGAATAAAAGCTATGATGAAATGTTTCTTACCTTGAAAGTAAATTCAATAGTTAGTGCAGGATGTCGCTTCTCATTAGGATCTTTTATTAACTCTGGTTTTATGGGAGGTGGAGCGGCACTTTGTTGGCTGCAAGATTTCTTCCGTGACCTTCATTTTTAAAAGGTACATTAGATAGAAGATAGTTTCATACAGAGGTACAATCACAACCTTTAATTTCATACCACACAGCAGAATTACATTCACAAATTCTGACACCTGCACTTACCTTCGTTCATGCTTGCTCTCACCTTCCTCATCACTGCAAATGGGGGAGTCACTCGATGATGAAGAATTCTGTCTCTCCAGCTGGACCCTGTAGAAAAATTCAAACTTTTTCCAAACAGTTCAAACAGTTCATCTCTCATGACCCCTAAATTGGCATATAGCTAAAACATAGAAACTATTTTGTAGTACATTCCATATGCGTGAATAGAAAATATTTAGCCACAGTTCTTTTAATAAACTTTAATGGGCAAATGACTCACAGAGTGGTGACACCAGGAGGAGATTCCTCATCAGTTTCATCCTCTGACATATGGAAGGTATCACTGTGCATTGACACATAACTTGGTGCAGGGGATGCAGCTCTCTCCACATCGTATCTAAAGAAAAATGACAGGGAAACATGAGGAATAATTAGTATCAACATAGTACCAATCCTCTTTGATGTTTCATTACTAATCCTTCAGACTCTGAGAGAACTGCATTACTTACATATTAGTTTCATGGCAATTACCAAATAATTAATAATAGTCACTTACTTAAAGGTCAGAATAAATTATTTAGTTCAGTTAAATCACAAATCATTATCACTTGCCATTCCAAAAATCTCAGCTCATCTTCAGTAATTTGAATAATATGTTTTATGCAGTCAATGTGTTTTTGAATATGAATTATAGTGCAGGGGAGCTCAAATCCCAGAGGAGCTATGTTAAACTAAATTAATTAATTAATTCCTTCCCAAATACCTTCACTAAACCTGGCATTTACTAATCAACAGCACGTTTCAAACCAAACTGATACAGGCACCCATAGTTTGTTGCCAAAGGTATGAAAGCTGAAAAACAAGAATACAGTAAAACCAATGCATCATTTTATTTTTATATAGCATATAATGTAATACATAACACATGGTTTATAAATTCGTAAAAAAAGACAAATGCAAAAAGAATATACAATTTAAACATAATGTATGGTTATTACTTTTTTTCTTAGTTGCAAGTCTGAATGCATGTGCACTGTTTTTTTTTATCCAGCAGGTGTCAGAGTTGCACGGCAGGTTTGCATTAACGAGCAGCTAGATGTTTACTACGGCAGGAAATTATTTCATACCGTGGCTAGTATATTGGTTTACCTCTCTGTTGGTGGTTCCCAGTGTCTAAGGTCCAGTGAGAGTCTCCTCTCTGGAATAAAGTCGTCCTCCTCGTCTCCGTGCTCGCTGCCGAAGGCGGAGGCCCCCTGGCCGAAAGGCAGACTGTTGTCAGATCCTGCTGGCTCCATTTCCAAATATTATCCTTCCTCTGGACCGTCGTGTGCTGCTGTCTTTGTGTATCAAAATGCGAAAAACTAACACGTCTACAGTAGTGTTTCTTCTGCAGAAACCGAACGAGCCACTGGAGCAACCAGATTCCTTCTCGTTCACACTTCCGTGCCAACGCCACGAATAACACCTCACATACAGCGACGCATTTATACTCGTTATACTGATATATTTTGCCAACAAATTTGTTAGCAGGCCGTTGTTATACTCTAGAAGTTTTAGCGGGACATGTTTGTCTGAAATATTCCCTCCTGCACTCACTCCGCACTCCTGTCTTGTTCCTCCTGAACGTTGCCTAAACAGCTACTTGTTGAAACTTCAAACTACAACAAGTCCAACAACTTCTCTTCGTTTGAGATGTTCCCTCTTCAAGATCTGACCAATCGAGTGTTGCTCCAAACACTGCTAATTAACCCCTCTGTTTTAGCTCTAAACATAGGTAATATTTAAGCTCGCCCGAGGAAGAAAGGAAGGATAATACTCTGGTAAAATATATCCAAATATAAAAACACATCGATTGGACCTACATGATCTTGTAGTCCTACGTTACTTTCGTTTTTTGGTGGTGCGGTATTTCCTGTCTCTCCCTTAAAGAGACACCGGACCAGGCTCACACAGCATTCTGCAATGAATATTTTTTATATATATTTTATATATAAAGTTTGTCTGGTTGTGTAAAGCAGCGTTTAGATTTTTGTTGTTCGTCTGCATGTGTGTGTGCTTAAGTGTTTGTAATTTTTTTTTGCAAACATTTTTTGTGTGTGTTTTATTCTAGTAAAATTGCCTGAAGGTAAGCAAATTATGGTATTTCTGTGAGTATTATATTTTCCATATAATATATTTTCCGTGTGCACAATCGAACACCCATGCCAGTGATGGGTGCACCTTTAAATTAGATGTGCTCATTAATTAGATCTTCCAAATAAAGTCAGTCCAAAAGTCCTCTCATATCTGGAAAGTGCACGTTTGAATCTTCACAGCTATTCCTTCATACACACCACAAACACACACAGATGGTGAAGAGTCAAGGGTGAATGGTGAAAGACTGATTAGGGTCACAGGTCCTTTGCTCCTTCTTCTGCTCACAATCCCCTTCTCAACATACCCAAACTGGTAAGAATTAAAACATCAGCCACACAAACCATTCATACCTTAACACAAGAGTGAATTTCCTACAACTGTGATTATAGTGCAAATCAGTACACCCTGCTTACTTCTTGTAGGTGAAGCTGAAACCTGATAACTGGAAGCGAATGAGAGCTTCCTTCTTTCAGAAGCAAAATGTAATATTAAACCAGTTGACCTCCTGGGCCTACTGATTCTTTGTAGCTGAAACAAGCAAAAATCATCTGAGCAAATGCTTTACTCTGCATGATCATTCAAGTTTTCCCATTTGTTGTATATGAGCATGCCATACACGTTACCAAAAAAAACAAACTGGCATAAAAATTTGAACCAGCTGGAATGTAAAGCCTACTTAGAAGCATTCAGATAAAATAATAAAGCTATTATTAATTATTATATATTTTATAATACAAATGACATATTATTATGTTTTTTATGAAGAACTATTAGTAAATTATATGTAAATGAAAATACAAAATGAAACATGTTTTTATTCATAATAAAACTTTAAACTTTAATATTTTATTTACATACATCAAAAATAATTTCAAATAAATTCAGCACGTCTTACCCAATATGGTAAACAGGACCTTGTGTTCTCCTTGAAAAACAACTGGACATTTTCTGCCAGTATACAGATGAGCTAAACACTGACTGACATGACATTAGCCAGAGGAAAAGGGGTCTCTCTCTCTCTCTTTCTCCCTCTCTCGCTCTGTTTCTCTCTCTCTGTCTCTCTCGCT
>JBBPDC010007972.1:0-13664 GCA_037974485.1 Hemigrammopetersius urotaenia | reverse complement strand
TGTTAGAGGGTTCAAATACTTATTTCACTCAATGAAATGCAAATCAGTTTCTATCTTTTATCTAAAGTTATTTTTTTAATTTCCCTTTTGATGTGCTGTCACTGTTAAAATAAACCTACCATTAAAATGATTCTGTTCTGAGACTTTTCATTTCTTTGTCATTGGATGAATTTACAAAATCCATGAGGGGTCAAATACTTATTTCCTCCACTGTATAGTGGCCAATAAAAGCTTTTCTATTGATTATTGAGAAGGGTATGAATGATGTTGGACATGCCACTTTTTGTTCAAATGTAAATTCAAGCTGAGAAGTAATTTTTCTCTTGTACGTCAACATATTATCTTCTGGGAGACGCCTGTGTCATTTCCAATCAAGAAGAAACTTGCTTGTTGAATAAAGTCAAAATTTTCCAGGAGTTTGAATCATTTCAGGCTTGATCACACACATACACACACACACACACACACACACACAGCAGATAGGATGTTTCCAACAAAGTGGCCAATGAGTGTATTGCGTGTTTGCAAATTGTTAAGTTGATGCATTGAACCTGACACTATCAATTCACCTTAATCATCTAGAAGCATGTCAAGTGATAGCTAAGTCTACCTGATCCCGGGTGGCTAAAGCTCCATATGGAAAACAACCGCTATGACTGAACACGGATTACCGTCAACAAAAGCTCAATATAGCTCTTAAATGAAACACACAGTGCCTTCCCATCAGAGCCTCAGCCTGGTGTTAGTGAGTAAATCGGCACGGCCTTTCCACTTCATCAAAAGAAAGTGACCCCCCTATCCTTAAGCTCCTGGGTCATGGTAAGCTGCCCATGGTGTTGAAATTACTACACAACAAGCCAGTGATGACTTCTTCAAGCAGAAGGTCCGGAAGAGAGAAGCATGGATTAAAACAGATGACATACGCTGACCCAGACTCATTGGCCCGCCTCGCAGAATCTTTGCCTTCACTTCTCACAGAAATCAGTTCTACTATCTCTTGCAGGAAGAACCCATGACACAAACACTGTTTTCCTTACTTTTTCAGCAGCTAAGCTTCTCTACAAACCAAAGCTGAAGCATTCTCTCTGAATGAAGCATTCTCTCTTGCCAAAAAAAGGTTTTGCCACACCTATTTTTCCTTCCTGTCAAGACTAACCCTTTGCTTTCAAGTGGATTCCCGTCTGACACGACTCCTCTTTGTCTGTCTTCACCTCGTTCCCTTCCTTTTTCCAACCTACCCAATTCTTTCATGTTCCTGGCTGGCCAAAAGACGTGGACAAAATACTAATATTCAACATGTAATATTCATCTGTAATAGACAGAGAGAGAGAACCACCCAACCCACCCAGAAAGAGAGAGGACCACCAACCCACCCAGAAAGAGAGAGGACCACCAACCCACCCAGAAAGAGAGAGGACAGTGATGCTGAGTGAGGAGAGGGAGGGCCACTCCCAGAAGCCCAGATTTTCCTATAAATAGTCCATTTATGGAAACTAAACTGGCACATTCCAATGGTATGTTTTTGTGATGTCACAAAGCCATCAGATTTAAATTTACAAACGAACCCACTCATACTAAATTTATAAGAAGTATCGCAATGCCAACTGAGTGAGAGCACAGTAGTGATAAACAAACGATGCATTTTGCGTCACAATCTTCTCTAGTATTTTTTTCTGCCCCTGCAAGCCCCCGCCTCCTCTTCCACCAGCATACTCCACCAGCCCTTGCAATTTCTCGCTCACCGAGAAAGCTGTCTAATGCGCACCATTACCCCTCTACGTCATGCTAAACTAAAACGGGATTAGAGCTTAATTACACCTACCCACGCTCCAATTACCCATCTCAGCCTGACTACACGCACATGATTCACCCACCGCAAGATACCCAACGCCAAATTACTCCCGGTGTCGTAGACTATCACTCAGCAGATAAAAGACTTTCAAAAACAAAAGGAGTGGGTGTGCAGCGTTTTAAGCAATAGCAATCAGTGATTTAGATATGCCACAATTTCTGGCTAACAGTCCCCCTTTTTCGCCTCTTCCGCCAGGCCTGAGGCCACCAACTGTCTTGCCCAGCAATTAATTTTCTTGATGATGTGAAAATGTAGTTTATAATATGGTAATGCAAAGCAAAAAAATCCATTGAGAAGAAGGTGCAATATGGTGGGGAATGAAGAAACACTTGCGTGCCACATTGGGTCCAGTCCTGCTAGTTCTGGTGAGCCATTTTGCCCCTCTGTTGGAACCATGCTTCAATATTGCTTTAGAGTGACAAGTGCTCTCAAGGTTGCACTTCCACCTGAAGAGGTCTAAAAGAAGTCCTTCACCCCTTACTTAGTGGTCTAAAAGTCCATTCATGCTTGCAGGTCCACTCGCATTGTCAGTTGTAGCAGCTTTATAAAATAGCTTGATGAAAAGTCAAAATGTCCTGATTATTTCACTTGATCTGTGAAGCTTTGACGTCAACACTTTGTTCCTTGATGCAAAAAATGGAAAGGAACTTGTCTAGGATAGGTTAAAATGTGAATGGCTTTTAATTAGCCAAAGCTAATACAGGCCAAGTGGAATAATATAACTGCAACAATGGGGAAGCTATTATGGGCTGGTTAGCATTATAAAAGCTGAAGCTAACAGATTCAATACATTGCTGGTCACAGTAGCATTTTTAAAAAAAATGAGGAATTACGTTCTCTTCCAAGGTAATGCGAAAATCTTTTTTTTTTTTGCATGTTTGTCACACTTAAATGTTTCAGATAACCCAAGTAAACATAAAATGCAGTTTTTAAGTGATGCTTTTATTTATTAAGGAATAAAACTATCCAAACCTACATGGCCCTATATGATTTGGGAAGCCACACCCAGGCCTGATTACTTCCAGACCTGCTGAATTAAGAGATCTCTTAAAAAGTATGCTAAAAGATATAAAAAGTAGGAAAACATCATGCCGAGATGTAAAGAAATTCAGGAACAGATGAGAAACATAGTAACTGACATCTATCTGGAAAAGGTTACAAAGGATTTCGAAAGCTCTGGGACTCCAGTGAACCACACTGAGGGCCTATATTCACAAACGGAGAAAACATGGAACAGTGGTGAACCTTCCTAGGAGTGACCGGCCTATAAACATTACCCCAAGAGCTCAATGACGACTCATCCAGGAGGTCACAAAAGAACGCAGAAAGAACTGACCCCTGACCAAAAAGAACATCAAGGCTCTTCTCACTTCTGCCAAAAACATTTGGATGATGCCGAAGTCTTTTGGGAGAATGTGTCCCCCGTTACAGCTAGAGTAAAAGTAACACAGCATTTCAGAAAAAGAACAGTCAAACGTGGTGGTGGTAGTGCTGTGGAAGTGTTGCTTCTTCAGGACCTGGATGACTTGCTGTAAATGATGGAATCATTAATTCTGTTCTCTATCAAAAAATCCTGAAAGGGAATGTGCAGCCATCAATATGTGACCTCAAGCTGAAGCGCACTTGGGTTCTGCAGCAGGACAAGGACCCAAAATGAAGGTTTTGGAAAGTCCAGACTTGAATCCAGTTGAGCTCTTGTGGCATGACCTTAAGAAAGCGGTTCACACTCATAAGCCCTCCAATATGGCTGAATTATAACAATTCTCTGACGAAGAGTCAGCCAAAATTCCTCATCGATGTGAAAGACTCATTGCCAGTTATTGCAAATGCTTAATTACAGTAGTTGCTGCATTCACTTAGGTAGGTCTGTCATGTATGTTTGGATATTTTTTTTCCCTTAATAAATAAAATCATAACTTAAAAATGCATTTTGTGTTTGCTTGGTTTATCTTTGTCTAATATTTATATTCATTAGATAATCTGAAACATTTAAATGTGATAAACTAATATGTGCAAAAAAATAATAAATCAGAAATGGGGCAAATACTTTTTCACAACACTGCACATTGTTGGCCATTGTAGCTTTTTTCCAGCAGATGGACTGATAGACAGACAGACAGACGGACAGGCTCCCCGCCCCCAACGCTCTCTGCTCTGCTTTGGAGGGCATGATGAGCGAAATGAAATTGATTTGAAAATCCTGCCTGTGTTCGCAGCATGCTGTGAGAGGATTACCATTTTGTTGTGTTAATGCGGCATGCGTCTGTGAATGGTGTGTGTGTCTGTGCAGACTTTGAATCAGGTTACTCACTTAGCCCAGCCCTGTAGGGATGAACAGAAGCACTGGAAATGCTAACAGGCCAAAGAAGGTTAGCTAACTGTTTTCCTTCTCTTCCTTGTGCTCGCGCAGACTCCCCCCCCAAACACACACACACACACAAAGATGGCTCAGAGTCTTGGAAGGACAAGCATCCTCTGTAGCTGAGTGTAATATGCTCATTCACAGGACCCTGTAGCCACGTCCCAAGTCCAGCTTAACTGAGGCTGCATGCAAAATCCAGCCGCCATCACATTAAAAACCCTGTCAGGGAGAGCAGCTCAGACTGCCACAGTAACAAACAACAGCAAAGCTAAAGGTCCACACCAACCCACCAGGTGGGGGAAACGGTATATTGTCATTATCCTGACATAATAAATATATCTCAGGGAGCAGTGATCTACTAATAACTAGGAAATAAGGAGTTACTATTTATATTTAGTTGAAGTTTAGTCATGTCCAATTCTACTCATTAACAAGGACTCCCCCAGTCTGTAGAACACAAAGTATCTAAATCGTTGTACTCTTTCCTTCCACAGCTGTTTCAGCATTGGGTTGGGTCCAAGTTGTCCATGAGCCTTGTGAAACATAAGGTGCACCCTGAAAACATTCTCAAGGTTTGCTATTGTATATTTCAACCACATCTGCAACCCTTAACACCCCTCAGGATTTTTGTTTGCAGAGAAAGGACTAGATGGAATTCGGATTCTTAGTTACAATATCACTTGGAGCTCTGAGACTGCTGCTAAGAACCAAAGCAGAGATGCGACGAGCTGGGATTTATTACCTTCTTCCTTGGCAGCGCTCGGCTCTGGTGAAACTGTACCCAGGCCAGACGTTTCATGATGGCTTGGAATCCAGGCCCGGGGGGAATGTGGTCTCATTCTTGCAGTTCCAGATTGGGTCTTTAATGGACTTCTAATGGCGGGTGAAACATTATCAAGTGGACAACTTCTGGGGTCAACGTGCAAGGAGACGTGGGTAAAATACATGGGGTGGTTAGCTCTGGACTTGTGTCTTCTGCTCTCAGGATGATGGCAGTAAATGGATATTATTTCTTTCAGATTTATAGACTTAGACCTAGATGTTTCAGAGTGAATTGTATTATGTAGAATTAGAAGAAGCCTGTCATTTAATAAGCAGTGTCCTCCCACGATTGTGGATTATCCCCAAGTGAAAGTGGCTAGAAGAGGAGGGGGGGGGGGGGGTTGTGGCTAGTGGTTTTGTCAGCTGGAGCTTAGTTCCAGACCTTTAAGAGTTACATTACAATGTCTTTAAATGCCAGCAGCCAAGCTAACATTACAGATTGGATAAGTGCCTACAAACTCAACAACCCAGCCCCCATCAATCAAGCCACGTTAGCTAGGATTGGTGACTATTCTATTAGTGTGAGTGTTCTAGCTGCGGTTGCCAGGTAATAAATCTCTCCTTGTGGCCAAACAGAAGGTGCCTCATAATCGGGCGTGGCTTTGACCTCCACCGGTTTCTAATATACGTTAAAAATGGTAGCGTTAAACAAAGCTCAGAGTTAAATTTACTACTGAAGGAGTGCATTGACTCCAGAGTCACAACACAGGTGATGTATTCTCAGTGGCTGCCCATGCGGCAAGTCAGTTGTATATTTGTGATGGTTTATAGTTTATAGTTTTTTTTATTCAACCCATTCAATTATGCTTGTAAAAATATTGCTTCCTGGATGGTTCTTGGCTTGGAAGAAGTTCCTGAATTGATATAGACGCTTATGTGGAGCTTTAACTAGGCTCTTTGCACATTCCCTTTTCAAAAATAGCTCTTGAAAGAACCATGGAGGTGATCTTTAGGGCACTGGATCTCAATCCAGTCCTCAGGAACCTCCAGGCAATGCAGATAACGTACAGATATAGAGCAAAAATGTGGGCCATCTAAGGGTCCCTCAAGACTGGTTGAAGAGTCTTTTCTTGGCACCCTTAGCCATTCAGTTGGTCAGCATTCTTTGAGTACTGACAATTTTCACAACATGCTCAGAAAATCATTCCTTGAGCACGAGAGAGGACTGAGCATTGCCCTGTCCTCCAGTGTTCACTTTTGTGTTCAACTCTGCACTTCAGGGAGAGGGGATGGGGTGTCTTAAGTGCTGCTGAAAAAAGGTAAATGTGTTCAGAGGGATAACTTGGTTTCGGCAAACAGACCCTCTCGCTAATGGGAAGACGCCCCATTAGTGGCAAAGCTAGTCACAGTGTTCCTTTGGCTATCCTTTATTTAACAGTGCTGTGGAGGCAAACGCATTACACTCAGGACGGGAAGCCGAGAAAGAAAAATTAAACTGCATGAAAATTAAACTGCAGAAACTTCCAGCCATCTCAGCGCATGATGCAATTCCAGAGACACTTTTTGAAAAATTGGGCTTTTGGTTTATTTAACAAGGGAAAGGAGTCACCCAAGGCTTTGAGCCTACTGCATCTTAAATTATGGAAAATTAGCAGAGATAGGCATACAGTGTCATAACCCAGGGACTACCGGCTTTTCTAAAAGATTACTTCAAAAGTGAAGCCTCGCCAGGTTCACCTTACATAATGACATTTGCCTCCATACAGCATTAAAATCATGGGCCTCTTTTTTTTTAAAACACAGGCTTGTATAATTAGTCCATTTATTATTAACCTTCAACTTCTACTATCTGAAGAAAATAATGTTATTTTAAGTGCCCTGAAGTCCAAGAACACAAGGGTCTTATGTTTCCAGAACCCTATTTACTCAAGACCTTATATTTCCAGGGCCTGTGTGTTCCAGGACCCTATATTCTAGTGCTGTATAACTAGTGCTGTATATTCCTAGAGCCCTATATTCCTAGGAAACATATCAACAGGCCTGCAGAACAGATGGAGTTACTTAATGAATAAAGCTTAATTGCCAATCAAATGTCAAGCAACTGATGATCTGGATGTTAAGACATTCTGCTCCTGAAGTTGAACTGGACAGGAGGGTGGTTTGGACACTATACCTATCGTGGTTAACCTGAAATGTCTTGCAGCTGAGGTAAGGGGTCTACCAGGCAAATGTTGCTTTAATGAGCCTTTGTTTTCTGTAAAACACTTTCAATTAGTTTCATCCCAACTCATAAAGCAGAGTTCTGGTCTGTGTTGGTAGACTGCAGCCACGCTTGGACGACTCTCAAAGGCGCCAATTAACCCCCGGAGGAACGTAAAAATGCAAAACGGCCTGCCACAGTCGAGGCTCATTTCTTGAGCCAGCTGTTTCATAAAGCAAAAAGAGGACGTTAAGCAGCCATGCATTGACTCAAAGGTTGAATTTGAGGGTGTTAATGGTGGCAGGTGCATTTTATATGTGTTGCAGGACGTTAAAGTGGACAGGATGAAGGATGGAGGAAATGCTGGAGGCTTAATGCTTCCACCGATGTTTCAGAAGCTGTTGGGACAAGCACGTACGACTGCGTGTGGGGAAGACACACTACAGAATGCTAAAGAAGTGTGAGTGTGAATGGATTAACTTTATCACTGATGAGCAAGCTCCTGACATTGTGGAAGATAACTGTTAATTTCTGTGTAGAACATCAATTAAAATAATATAATTATTTTTTATATTGGTTAAACATATACATATTTTAATATAATTTGACCATGCCTTTTATGACTTACAGAAATGTTAGGATGAACTAACTGATAAAAAGGGTCTAAATCAAATGTTTACAAATTCAAATTATATTCTTCAGCAAACTTACCATTTTGGAGATACGCGGTTTAAAAAACATGAAAAAAAATGTGTCAAATGCATTTTGGGAATGGATTGGATAATGCACTTTTGATATATGCTATGTAATTAACCAATATATCCAATAGCAATTTGTTACTTTTTAAGAAGGGGTGCACTCCTAAGTAGTATTAAAAAAAAAAAATAGTAGTATTAAAATGATATTGCTATATTGCAATAGCAATGCTTCTGAAATGGCCTACATCATTATTGTTCAGGAATAAAAAAAAACCTCTTTAAATATTATTTAATTTTCAAAATGCACATTCACTTCAACAGTGTTTTCAATTGCTTTTCAAAAGTTTTTGTAATGCCACAGTGGCAACACATTTACATAAATCATCTTATTCGGCCTACAGTATTGAAGCCCTGGTGACTGGTGTCAAGTGAAGTCAAGTTCGTTTATTGTCATTTCAGCCATATACACAATGCACAGTGAAATGAAACAACATTCTTCCACAACCATGGTACAACACAAGAACCAAAACAGAAATGCCACATAAGTGTGACAAAATACAAAGATCGCAAAGACAGCAGAAGAGAGAGTGCAAGATAAATACTAGTAACAAAACAACAGGACAATGTAGCTTTTAGTGAAGTTGATATTTGAATTATTACAATATTATAACATATACTGTGTTCTGGCAGTGGAGTCATCAGGTGTACAAAAATGCAGAATAGGGGTAGTCAGCAATCTATAATAATTGTGCAAATTATGGCAGCAGCAAGACTGTGCAGTATATAATGAATTTATATAAAGATTATTGTCTTCCAAACAGGCTTTACACGTCTAACGAGTGTTGTGTGTTCTGGGAATCAGCATAACAGACATGTGATCAGAATAGCCAAGGAAGGGGTGGGGCTCAGCGTGGTATGCTCCAGTGATGTTAGTGTAAGTGCAGTCCAGTCCAGTCCAGCGTGTTTAGGGAACTTAAGGAGAACTGACTTGAGATTTGCATGGTTGGCATCCCCGGCATCAACAAACATCCCATCCTGGTGTGAGTTTTGGAGCTCACTGATGGCTTCCATAGTCTGGCCAGTGCACTTTTAGCATTAGCGATAGGTGGGATGTACTTCACGACCATAAGCATGATGGGGAATTCCTGCAGTAAATAAAATGGTCAACGTCTAAGAGTCACCAACTCCAGCATCAGATCCTGGACTTTCTTATTAGGGGACCGCATACAGAGAGGAGGTGCAATGGCTATCAACTTGTCAATGTGGACAAAATAAATGTCATCGTTATTGACATTAACGTGATCACTCACCACTGAACATCAACGACTCCCCAGTGGTGATCGTCTAGAGCACCAAGTTCCTTGATGTTCACATCAAGGAGAATCTCACATGGACCCTCAGCATCAGCTCAATTACCAAAAAGGCTAAGAAGCATCTAAACTTCCTGCAGAGACTGAGGTGAGTGCACCTTTACAGAGAGCATTCTCTGTAGTTGCATCCTGGGGTTGTACGTAAAATGTGCCATATCAGATCGAAGAACCCTACAGACGACAGTAAGAATTGCTGAAAAGATCATCAGGGTCTCTCTCCCTTCTGTTGTGGACATTTACAACACAATGCATCTGCCAGCATTGTGGATGACACCACAAGTCCTCTTTTCCCTCCTACCATTTGGCAGGTTTCGCAGCATCCGGGCCTTCACTACCAAGATGGGGAGCAGTTTCTTCCCCCAGGCTATCGCTCTTAAATCAGAACTCAACAACTAACACACACACACACACACACACACACACACACACACACACACACACACTCTGAACTGAACTGCTTCGCTTTTCCCAATCATACTGCATATGCACCCTAAACTGATCTGCTATTGTAAATACCCTGTATTTATTTTTATACTGTACATTTTTTTCTAATCATGTTCCTGCTACTCGCTTTTTTTGAAGAATTGTTTATTGCTGTCTACCTCAATATATGCATCCTTTGCATTTTTTGCACACTTAGTGACTTTCATAATGTCATATGTCATAATAATGTAATCACACACATTAGTACTGTTACTGCTCCTGCTGATTGAACTGTACTGACTCTTTTATTATTGTAGTGCTGCTCTTGAGGCTTTTTGCACTCTCTCGTTAGTCTTACCTGCACTTGTGTAGTTGTGTGTGCTATTCTGTTTTTGTTCTTTTTTTTGTTTTTTGTGTTGCACCATGGTCCTCGAGGAACTTTGTTTTATTTCAATAACCAATACTGTGTATATGGTTAAAATGATAAACGCTTACTTGACTTGACTACAGTAGGATACAAAAGTCTGAGACCACATTAAAAATCTTGGATGTCCATTGGAAATGATATATTAGATTAGTGATAATAGAATTTTTAGGTAATGTGACATCCACTGAGAGGCCGCTAGAGGCCGCGATGGTGTTATTATTCGGATTTTCATTTATGGGACTCTTATGTTGAATTATGTGGATGTTTTGTGTCATTGGTCGCTTTCAGCTGTCCTGTGTTTTGTTAAGCGATTATGTTAAGTGATTGTGTGTTATGATTGGTTCTTGTTTTAAGTGTGGTTAGTATTTAAGCTCTGGAGTTCATGTATTCAGTTGCTGGTTATCCCTTACATCTACCCCCACGCCACCGACCGAATGTGTCTTTGTTGTGCTTTGAGTTTACAGGCCCTCATGCCTATTTACGTTTTGTTATATAGAGTCTGTGTCCCTTTCTAATGCAATTTCATCAGGCAACCTGCACCTTTGTGCCCCTCTTCACTCCCCGAGCTACAGCCGTGACAGGTAACGTTCTAATTTTAACTGGCATTATGTTGATTACAAGTAAAAGACAAACATCCTGAATACCACATAATTCTGAAATATAATAAATTAGAATATTCTACACTTTGTTATGCTGATAATAGACAAAACCGAGGAATCAGCAGTTTTATTAGCAGACTCAAGACTTTTGGACCCTGCTGAATAGTGATGAGTAGAGGCTGTAAGTTAACTGTCTTAGCAAAGTCTTATCAATGCACCAGTAATTTAATGGCACCAATAATATTTATTTACTAAGCTCAGTATGTCAACTATAGCCTAGTAAAGTGGAACTGGCTCAGCTTCACTGATGCTCAAAAGATCATAATTTGGAAGATAAAGACTCATTTGAGAATAACTGGTGTAAGTAAGATAATAAGAATAAAATAAAAATATGATGTAATAAACAGAAAACAAAATCACATATATTTGGAATGGTGGGCAGCCCTGTTCTTTACGTCTGTTGCTGTTGTTTATTTACATATTTCACAGCTGAAAACTAGCAATCACATCTGTAAATATGCTACTATTTTAGAATATAAAAATATAAACATATAACTGTCATATAACATATCACCTTTTTCAGACCCTTAAATGTTTATATCAGTCAGGAATTTGAGGAATTAAAGCAAGAGTAAGCAAGAGTTTACATGAGGACCCTCAGGAATCTTCTGATCAGGCTGTAAAATAGAAGCTGGCCATGAACCCAAATAGCCATGATGCCGCATCAAACGGCACACAAATCAGGCTGGAGGACGGCCGCTGCAACAGATTAACCTCAGCTGAGGGCAGCGTCCATGAGCAGTGGAGCCAGAAGTGTTTTGATGAAGCAGCGCAGTGTAGTTTTGACAGCACTGATATGAAAACACGGAGCGACCTTCGTTTAACCCTCAAACGGATTGCTGCTGAATTGTATGCATGATTCAGCCCTAACAGTGCATCAGAGGACCAAACAAATGCATAAGGAAATGCATCAGAGACCCATCATGGGACATTTGTTGACATATGGCCAATTTTATTAATTTCTTATTTATTTACAGTGCCATGAATATGTATTTGTTGCAATATTTTCACACTAAAGGGTTTCAGATCCTTTAGCATCACCTGTATTACAAGTATTTGGCCTTGAGATCATTAACCAGTTGTAACTCTTTTAGCAGCAACCATACATTCCTTTGTGGAGATCAGTCTTTGACTGCATTGTGGAGGCGCAGACCAACACTGGAAGGCTTCTAAGGGCAACCTGTTGGTCCTGCCACAGTATCTCTGTCACTCCCAATCACACACAGTTTTAGCTAGCATGTGCATATGTTCACTAACAACAAAATTGGTGGTTAGTGTTCTCCTCCAAGTGTGTTGAAAGTCAATAACATTGCTTTAGCAGCAGTTTGAGATGTGGTCACATGCGTTGGAGGAAGCAGCTGTTTGCCTTCACCCCATCATGACAAGTTATCCAAGCCCAAAAGCTGCAAAGCATGCCCACATTATTGCACTACCATCACCACGTTTTATAGATGATATTGTGGAATGCTGTGTTACTTTACGGCAGATGCAATGGGGTCCTTAGTGTATTCCACTACCCCATTTAAACTCAAAAAGCCACAGTATATTATTCCAAAAGGCTTGGTGGTCATCACAGTGGTTTTCCTAAATATTGGCTTTATACCAAATATAAAACCAGTCTCTTAATGCTGACCTTATCTGTAGGAACCCTTTCCAGACTGTACTACTGATATATCAACATTCTTCTCTATTTAGTTGGTGATGACTCCATGGGGCTAGCAATAATAAAGTCTAGTCTAGGTGTTCACAAACACATATCAACACAGATGCATATAGTCACAGTCGCATACGCACACATTGACACTTATTTACTCCCCCTTTTCTTCTCTACTCATCAGCCTTGCTATTTTCTTTCTCCCTCTGTAAAAATATCCAAAGTGAGAAATCACTGAAAGCTGATAATTGACCTGGAGGAGAGCAATTACTGCTGACGTGTCATTAATGTTTTAATAAACCAACATTGCTTTACAGCACTTTCTCCCGCCTCCAGTGCCCACCATGCAATAGAAAGCAATTAAAACCATAGCAGTGCCTGCGCATATGTGTGTGGGGTGGCTAAAGCCTGTAAAACTCTACATTTAATGAACAAGAAGTCGTGGGACCAGCTCCTGAATTAGATGGAGGAGCTGAAGATATCTGCTATCATTTTAATACCCAACAAAACCCCAACAAACACGACGCACTGGGGCTGTATGAAGATAAACAGTGTGTGCAGTAGGCCCTATTGTTTCTGAAAGCATGATAAACAGCTCTAATAATTAATCCAGCTGCTCTAGAGGGAAGCCTGGTTGGTAACAGGAGGCGCTCTAGATAACCCTCTAATCGCTAATCGTTCCAACAGACACCAAACGAATCCCCAATGAGGACGGATGCTCTACTTTTCACCTATAGGGACATGATAAGTGATCGTCAATCCCACAAGCGATGGTTAAAGCATCATTTATGGAATCACAGAGTTTTTGCTGCACATTGTGGTTTTAAGGAATGCTCTGCTTTGAAATTTTTTATTTTATTTTATTGGGTTTTTATTGCACACGGTTCATTTTAGGTGATTTTACATACAAAGCCAATCAACTAATTATTTTATGCCCAAATGATGAATGAAAAAGCAGTGGCAATTTATTTACAGCATTTTCCAAATATCAACATACTACAATGCTAGTGTTATAAATGAATTAGGGCTGTCAGTAGATTAAAATATTTAATCGCAATTAATCGCACCTTTAAGTCTGTACTAAATATACTGTTTTTAATACTCTTATCAACATAGGAGTAAACAAATATGCTTGCTTTGTGCAGATTTATCTTTATTAATGATAAAAGGGGAATAACACTAAAAAAAGACTGTAAACAAATAAGGGGATTTTAACCGCAGTGTTCTCTTTAACACAGTCACACAGCTGAAGTTCAA
>JBBPDC010007956.1:0-13666 GCA_037974485.1 Hemigrammopetersius urotaenia | reverse complement strand
TGTGTTTCAGTTTCACGTCATGAGTCCATCACATGAGTTTGCCTGCTTTAAGAGTGTTCTGTTCACGTTCCTGGTGGTCATCGAGCCCTTTTCTGTTCTGCTTTATTTTCTTTGAATAAACTCGACGTTAGCATGGATCTGTGCCTGTCTGCTTGTTCCTGCGCACTCCCAGGTAGCTCCGGGTCTGGGCTTCGCGGCCCAGCTCGTGACATTAATGCACACTACGCAAGCTATGATGAATTTCACCTTGATATTTCAGTGACTTGTCCGGTTCAAAACACAATTCATAGACAAAAGTATTGGGACGCTTGACCATTACACCAATAGGGACTTTAAAGACATTTCATTTAAATCCATAGAGTTGGTCACCCTTTACTGCTCTTCCACTTTTCTTGGAAGGCTTTCAACAAGATTTTGGAATTTCTGTGTGATTTTGTGCCTATTTATTCTGTAGAGCATTTATCATTGGAAGTAATGGTCACATGCACACACACACACACACACACACACACACACACACACATCTATTTACATCTATTTACATTTAGATACACTTTTTAACATTTATAATCACACACACACACACACACACACACACACACACACACACACACACAGAGGCCTTATGCACCCCCATTTATCTTCAAAACTATACCCTTAAATAGTGACAGCGTTTTAATGCAGGTCAAGACCCACAACATCTTATGTAAGAGCTCTGAACTGAACCATACGCTGATGTTGGCCTGCACAGCTGATTAAAAAGCAGCTCCTTCTGCATAATTACAGCTGACGAACTGCCCATTTGGTGAGATTAAAACAGGATAATCCATGTTTCAATACATTTCAATACTTTCCACACATTCCAAATGACAAAGCCAATGGTCCCATCGCCATCAATTAAGTTCCATTTATGCAGTGAAAAATGATGTTTCACACAGCAACCGTCACCCAACACACACACAAAGCACTATTTGTACACTGAACAACACCTCAGAAGAAAACCCGCCCACCCATTGCAACAGTGTGCCTGAAAAATCAGCCTCGTCTGTGGCGAACTTCCCCATTTCCTGCCAGAGAGGCAGAGAGAAGCTCCCTTTTCTATAAATGACTGCACGGAAACCCCGACAGAGGAAGTGTGGCGCCTTGTCTAAGCATGGAAGATTTCCTATATGAGGTGTGAAACAGTTTGGTGCGTGTGTGCGCGCTGCATGGGTCTATGCATGTGCAAGATTACCAAATCATTCTGCACTGTTCAGTTATTGCGCAGCTATTGAATCACTCTGTAGAGTGACATGAAGCCGTTTTGTTATCAGGCCTCCTTATCCTTTAATCTCCTTCCCTCTAAATCCCTCATTCCAGCCTCTCTTCTTTCCTCAGTGGTCCTCTCTCTCTCTCTCTCTCAATCCCTTTTCTCGTTTCTTCATATTCCTCTCACTCTGCCTTTCTGTTTCATCTTTTCTCTCTCATCCTTTCTTTCCCTCTTTCTGCCTTTCTCTTTTCGCTTTTCTCTCTTCTTCCCCTCTCGGCTTCTTTCTCTTTATATTACTTTCTGAATATGCTGCCCTCTTTATTTGCACCTCTCTTCTCTCTCTTTCTTCTCTCTCTCTCTTTCTTTCTTCCTCTTTCTTTTCTCTCTTTTCTCTCCCACGCTCTGCTATCCTTTCCTCTCTCTCTCTCTCTCCTCTCTTCCTCTCTTCCACTTTCTGCTCTCGTTTACTCTCTCTCTGCTTTTCTCTCATTCTTGTTTCAGTCAAATGTAAAAGAAAACACATCCAAAAGGTGAAACAGCCTCGCGCTTTACTGAGAGGCTGATCGAAGCTGAGATGGTGAGAAAAGCTAGAAAACGTTTTTGGCCCAGTGGGAGCAAATGTCACCGACAGACACGAAGCAGGGACTGAGCCGGCCTCTTTTTGTGCAGGACTGTGGTCCTCCACTGCAGTCACGCAGAGCAGTTAATCATTAGCGAGCGTACACACATCTGCACTGTTTCCTGACTGCAACATTTCTCCAGGCGGTTTTGGTGACATTGCCTGGCATTTAAGGACGTTGCCCGGTTCCTGCTTGTCAGGCAGGTCAAACGTTTACAAACCCGACTAAGATCCTGAATTTGTGCTTCATTGCTCTTTGACATTAAACAAGCAAAGATTTCAGACTGGCCTTAAACTGTGGCAAGCAAGCAAAGACCAACAGAAGGAAAATCTTGATATTGATCAACTGTTATAAAATGAGTGTACAGAAATGCCAGATTTCTGAGAAACCATATATTAAGCAAGAGGCACAGTTTTAATGAAGGTATCTAGGGAATTGTATAGGTAATAATGATGGATAACCAGGTCACTGCAGTGACAGCCCCCAGGGACAATAAACCCTTATTAAAGACCCATCTTTCATCATTGATTCAGTTCATGCAAACTGTAAGGGTTTCTAATGGTGTGTTCACACTTGGCACATTGGTTCAATTAATTTGAGCCCATGTGGGATTACTCTGTTAGCAAGGTGAGTAAGTGTCATTTTCTCCTCTCTGTAGACCTGGTTTGTATGTGCAAGAGACGTTTGTTGACAATTTTTCTCCCCAATTTAGTCTTTCCCAGTTACAACCCACTGGTTAAGACTCCCCATTACATATTGCCACCATTGCTGAGAGGGTGAAGGATAACCCATCTTTCACCAGCTCAACATGCTTGGAGGAGAACACGAACTGCCAATTCTGTCATGTCAGATAACAGATGGATCAGAAAGTTAACTGAATATTAGTTATTGTTGCCAAATGCACGTCACAATTTCTGCCTTTCGAACCTGTTTTGCTTCTTTTTATGTTTTCCATACAACGTAAAGTTGTAAGCATGAAGAGAACCAAACTGCACTATTACATCATTTTCTGCTTTGATTGGTAAAAAATAAAAATGCTGATGAAAAACAGCATCAATACCTGTATTAGTCATACTGGGCTGTCTGATTGGCTGTTATTTAACGGGGGGGGGGGGGGGGGGGGGTGGGTGTCCCCCCCCCCCCCCCCCCCCCCCCCCCCCCTCCCCCCCCCCCCCCCCCCCCCCCCCCCCCCCCCCTTTCCTCTATTTAAAAACCACAAAATGTGACATGTTCCTGTGACATTTTTTTATCGACATTTTATTTGGTAATACTGTAAAGTTCTATTCTTGACAAATTATTTAGGGGAACTGAGAGAAGCATGTCTTATCAGTTCACTGCACAACATGCAAAAGAAGAAATTCTCTTTTGTATTTCTCTTTGCGAAAGAAATGACTGCAGCCCTCATACCAACAATCACTGTTTCAGTTGAACTGTATGTACTTTGGGTTTATTTTGTTTGCAGTACTTGGGTTTCGTTATATGACACTGTGCAGTATGATGCTGTGCAATAAGGTGAATATTATTGAAGTATTGAAGATTTCCAATCCATGGCATCAGAAGACCCAGTAAAATCCCAGGAATGGATGAAATAACTCTCTGCATTGCTTTGCTTTGATCTGGCCAAACTGGGATCTGCCAATATATCCAAATTCAAAGGGATGCTGAAATAAAAAAAGCACAGTCCCCAAGATCCAAACAGGTTTTTGCTCTTTGAGGGATATTGATTGCTTTGGTTTCTCCAGACAGTGCTTGTCATTGGCTGTTTCAAAGAGGCACCAAATGTTAACTGGCAGAAATTCATTCAGCCTCCTTCCATTTCTTACAATTGGTCTTTGAAACCTTTTCTTCATGTATTTAAGGCAGTCTGTGTGTCTGTTGCTTCTCTGGTCCATTGTTTTCAGGGAGAAGAGCTTTGTTTTACCCACCAAGATATATATTTCAAATATTAATCATTTCTCACATTGTCCTGACTCCTTCCTCCTTCCTTCCTTGTTCTTTAAACTGCTGGAAGGTTACCGGACA
The DNA here is from genome assembly GCA_037974485.1 of Hemigrammopetersius urotaenia. Classification (NCBI taxonomy): domain Eukaryota; kingdom Metazoa; phylum Chordata; class Actinopteri; order Characiformes; family Alestidae; genus Hemigrammopetersius; species Hemigrammopetersius urotaenia. Next base: position 9,775 of record JBBPDC010007956.1, on the reverse strand, counting down.
TGGATTGTTCTTCCGCATTCTGTGGCTTCAAGAGCACGGCAAAATAATAACCTACACATTAATCAAGATACATTTATTACAACAAGCGTACACTTGAATCATGCCATGTCAAATCACTGAGCCTCAACAGCCACAATAATAAACCTCAGAAAACTGCCAGGAATTCAATTAAAATTTCTGTTTGAGAATTAGTGTATGGCGGCATGAAAATTGTCTCAGGAAATACGGAGAATGGCAATAAATTACATTGTTAAAAATAACATTTTCAATTAACTGATAAGGTTTAGTACATTAGCATGATTAAAACGCTTTTTGAGGGGGTAGGGGCACTTCCCAAGGCCTAAAGTCCCACCTTTCATCAAACAAATAAAACTACATTTGGACAATACCATGTTTAAGAGCATTATGTTTGATTTGGCTTGGACTGACCATTATGTGATAGAGAGTCAATGCCACTTGTGCAGTAATAGGTTCTCCTGGTTGCATTCAGGTCCAAAGCAGGTTAAAAGCAACTGGGATTAAAGAAATCATGTCCACGCTTTAGAAATCAGGTGTGACTGTAATAGGAGAGCCCTCACAGCTGAAAAAAAGGATTTTAAACATCTGGTCCTACAAAGATACAGCTCTCGTTCGTTCTTATTCTGTGTCAGATCCTTTCACTTATCCCTTCCCAGTTCCAGCAGGTCACTCATACTTTCACCTTTGAGAGGTTAGTGGATGCATAAAATGGAAAAACGATGCATTTACATATATTTGCTCAGTAATTTACACCTGTAATACTTTAGCCCCTCCCACTACTGATGCAGTTACAAAAACATTTAGCAGACACTTTTTGTCCAAAACGACTTCCGTTCCCTAACTACAGGGGGCAGTCTCTCCCTGGAGCAGCTTATGGTTAAGGGTCATGCTCAGGAACCAGCGGTGGTCAGCTGAAGGTAGTATTTGAACCCATGACCTCCTGGTCCAGAGGCAAGTATCCTACCCACTAGGCCACCAGCACCCTGACAACTTTCCCCGACTACTGTCTGAATGAAACACAATCCAGGACAGCCAATGAGAGCAGACCTAATTTACATATACCATTCCTAAAAGTACAGCATCTCTGTATTTAAGGGATGAAGAGGGGATGCAGAAATGGTCTTATAACAATCACAAAAACATCATTAGTGGACCACAGGGTGAAAGGAAACACAAAGTAAACGCAGGATATGGGCACTAGACAAAAAATTGGCAAAAATGTGTACGAGGGTACAGCAAGGATGGCTGAAAAACACCTTTTTTCCTGACTCTATAGTATTCTATAGTACAGTATCTACAGTTTATATCCACTTCTCATACAGGCCACAGCATGCTGTGTGTATAGTGTATACAGTACAGAGTATTTTCTAGAGGGTTTAATTTTGACTTTATATTCTATTTTATGCACAGTTGCAGAATAAGCAGTTTCCTCCGGGATCAATACAGTTTTCTGACTCTGATTTGATTATGGTAGTACATTAAATTACATTTTCTTCTTTATCTTTTCCTGCCCTTTCCCATTTTGACCACATGTTTTATCTACTGACCGCATCTTGATCCTTTCCAGTCAGTGTGAATGAGAAATTAAAATGCATTTTTCTTCCATCCCATTACTAATCTGAGTGAAAGGGGGAAACAGGGAGGGTCTCTGAACTAGCTGAGAAATCTCCCTGGTGGTGTGGTGGAATGGAGTGACAATATTTTGGCTCATATTATTTTCCCCACCCGCTGCTGCAATGGTGTGTAATAAAAATGGGCATTTAAGGGGAGTACAAGTACAGTAAGAGCACCCGTATAGAGTGAAAAAACGTGTTGTGATGAGGTTAAAAATGCCTATTTTTATAGTGTAAACCCCAATAAGGTCCCAAAACACTTTAATTTCATATTAAACACATTACACTTAAAGAAAATGTAAATGTAAACCCATATTTGTACTGTGAACTGCAGTGCTAGAATGTAAAATACCAATGTTACCCCTAAATAGACTGTATTGTAATTCATGCATGGGCCTTTTCTTTGGTGTCGTTTTTTTTTTATATAAGCAGGTAAATACAGTAACCTACTCCCAACAAATCAGACAAAATGAATCAACTCAAAGTGTCTCATATCATACAGATCAACTGCACTCAAGCTTAAAAGGCAGTTACTTTTCTTTCAAGAAACGCAACACGATTTTGACTTGCGTTTTCTCTTCGACAGGGTTTGTTATGGTGTGTAACTTCAGCAGTAACTTGGTTAAATAGCTGTTGTTGATTTAAGTATAGCTTTACAGGTTTAAGAACAGTTGTGGACTTTAAGCACTGATGTACGTCGCTCTGGATAAGAGCGTCTGCTAAATGCCCTTTAACAGCATCAGCACTGCGTTCTGGATTTTTTTCAAAGCCCTTTTTTTCTCCAAGCAGCACAGGTCTGAGGGGGCTCTAGTCACATGCCATGGCATTAATGTTACAAACCTAAATACACCTCCTAAATGTGTGAACTTAACTGGTAATGGTAATCCACAAGCAGGGCTCTGAGAGTCAGTTACCCACGTCCACACACCCCGAGCAGAAATTTGACAGAAATGCCACAGACCCCAAAATGGGAAGTGGCTGAGGGCTGTGAACAGAATCAAGGTCATTTTACCTCAGAGGCGCATACCTGAGCTGCTGGAAACATGGAGCTTAATCAGTGAAAGAGAGTATTTTGCCACCGAAATGTCACCGACACACTGCTGCCGCGGCCGCATGCCAAGTTTCTGTGCCTGTGACAATGTCGCCACCGTCACCTGCCGAGAGCGACTGAGGAAAACGGCATGGCCACGGCTTCACGTGGAACAACAGTCAGAACTGAAAGTACCAGCGAGGACACACTGGCCACACGGTGTAGTATGAACAGCACTCTGAGTGAAGGCCAGTTTAACAAAGACTCCAATCTAAAAAAGGCTTATCTCCAGGGCATGTGTTTGTTCTCACTATCACAGCAGCTGAGCCAGAGCTACGACTCTGAAAACATCCTATAAGGCAACATTTAGACGAGACTGATTGACTCAAAAGCACCGGGCGACATGCCTGAGAACAACTTTCAAGGCACAGAGTGAGAAGCCAATCTCAAAAGGTATCAGAAATGACATCAATCTACCAAAAATATAAAAACGCCTAATTAATATTGTGTACGCCCCGGTCACGTCATCATAACAACTCTGACTTGTTGAGACATGGACTCCAGAAAACCTCTGGAGGGGTCCTGTGGTATCTGACAAAACATAATAAAAACAGATCATTTAAGTCCAGTAAGTTGTGAGACAGGGCCTCCGTGGATTGGACAGCCTTGTCTGGTACTTAGGCTTGATGGGACTGAAATCTGGGGAAATTGGGAGCAAGAAACTTTTCATGATGTTTCTCAAACCCATCCTAAGCAATTTTTGCAGTTTCCTAAGGTGCATGACCCTGCTCTAAGAGGCCCCTGCCATTCGGAAATACCGCTGACATTAAGGGGTGAACTTGGTCTGGAACAAGGTTTAAGAAGGTGGTTCCTGTCAAAGTAACATCCCGAACACCAGGATTTCTCAGCAGAACATTGCTCTGAGCACCACACTGCTTCTGCTGTCTTTGCCTTCCTGTTCTAGTGCTATTTCTTAGAAAAGCTGTGATGATTTTGCCAGTTCACTGGTTCTCCTTCTTTATAGGGCTGGGCGATTTGGCCTAAAAATCAAAATCTCGATTAATTGAACATTTAACTCGATTGCGATTAATGAACGATTATTTTATTTATTTATTTATTTATTTATTTTGCCCTCATAGTTCACTGACAAGTTTTGTACAGTAAATATGCTCACATATTACAAGTGAGAGGTTTTTGAATGAAGGGTGCCTTGCTTGATTTTAAAATAATTGAAGGAAACACACATTATCTACTATCTATATTTTTAAAGGGAAAGTAATCGAAATAATCAATAATTCGATCGATTATAGGTTCTGAATGTCGATTTCAATCACTTTTCTATTAATCGTCCAGCCCTACTTCTTTAGAACACTTTTGGTAGAGAATGACCACAGCATAGCAGTAACCTCCTTGTCAAAGCTCATTAGATTCTTACTGTTGCCCATATTTCCTGCTTCCAACACACCAAGTTCAAGAACAGACTGTTCACTTGTTGTGTCATATATCCCACCCATTGATAGATGATATATGATAAATAAAACGTTTCTCAGGCTTTTATTTTTTATAGGTGCAGTATTGAACTGAACAGCTTTGCCTTACTTTTTAAGAACTGCTGACAATACTTCTCCTGATTTCCAAATTAATATATTGTTCTTTAAAGCATAATATTAAAGGAAATGACAAAACATCAAAATAAGAGAAAATATTTTTACAAAGAAAAGTGTTTAACAGAAAATTCAAAGAAAACAAATCTCTTGTTCACTCTTCAATAAAATGTCAGTAATCACCTCCGACGCACTTCTAGTGCTGTTTTACCATCCAACTGGTCTCACTGCGAGAGGAGAGTGTTGATTACAGCAGGGTTTTTATACTTTTCCTCATTAAATAAGATGTGAGGAATGTGTGCTTGTGCAGGAATTGAACAGACACCGGCATGGAAGGGTTGTCATACTCAGAGAGATGCTGATTTAAAAATAAACCGCAGCAGTCTCTTATTTTTTCCAGAGCTATATTATACATGATAATGTAACATATACATGCAGTTAGTCAGTGATCTTTAAGTACTGACCATATCAAAATATATTTGTTGTACAGTCATATTGCCCATATATTGTCACAATATATATAAATAATGGTTCTTGAAAGAGCAAAAATGAACATACTGTGTTTGTGTTTCATCTGTAAACAGTTCAAAAAGGTAAAGGACCTGCACCTCTCTTCTGTTTACATTTGTTTACAGGAAACTGTGAGCGTGAAAGATCTGGAATGAAAGACCTGCAGGTTTCTCCTCTCCCCAGGAGCCCACAGGCAGGACGAGGCAATGTTCAGGACCAGCCTTGGAATCTGAGAGAGAGAGAGGTGGAAGGAGGTGTTTCTACTCACTGTGGTCCTGAAGTCCACTTTCTCTGAGGGCTGGAAGTTGGTGAGCGGCTGAAGAAGCGTCCACACACCCATACGAGCCTCCCCTGGTCTACACTGGCTGAAGCTTCGAGAGCATTTTCCCAAGAAAGTGTGGAGAGAAGTGACGGAACGAAGCTGAGACAGCAGCCCGGGAGGAGGGACTGCTCTCGCCCTGGCTGAGCTGCTCTGGCGCTGGGGGAGCTTCAGTCTGGAGCCTCGGTGTGACAGCAGCTCGGCTTCACCTGTGGACCAGCGGCGAGGAGAGGAAAGGAGCTCGCACAGCCGAGCGCTGGACCTCCACACGGACCCACAACTTAGAGTGGAGCTGCTGGAGGAGGCGGAGAATCAGGATGACGCAAACACCTCCTCTTCTTTATTTCCTTTGTTTCTCCTTCTCTTTCACCTTCTTCTGCCTCTCCTATATTTTACATAATTCTTTCTCCTTGTTCTTGTTGCTCTTCTTCTTCACCTTCTTCTTTCTCTTCTTTATTTTACATCACTCTTGTTAATCTTCTTCATTGTTTTTTCCACTGTATCGTTCTTCTTTAATCATAATATTTTTCATATTGATTGTGTTGTTCGTGGTCCTTTCTCCTTATTGTTTTTGTTCTTCTCTTTCTTCTGCTTCCTCGTTTTTCGTAATTATCATCCCTTTTAATCTCCATTTTCTTTTTCATATCTTATCTTAATTATTCTTCCTCATTTTACATCACCCTCCCTTTCCTCCTCCTCCTTCTGAATCAGTCGTTGTCATTTTACATCATCATTCTTTTGCTAATCTTCATTTTCTATTCTTCTTAATTGTTTGTTCTTCTTCTAATCATATATACTGCTCAAAAAATAAAGGGAACACTTAAACGACACTTGAACTTCAAGTCAGTCACACGTCTGTGAAATTACACTGTACACTTAGGAGGCAACACTGACTGTCACTGAGAGAGTCTAGACTGTAATTCAGCGTTGCCTCCTAAGTGGACAGTTTGATTTCACAGACGTGTGACTGACTTGAAGTTACATTGTGTTGTTTAAGTGTTCCCTTTATTTTTTTGAGCAGTATATATTATTCTTTACATGGTCTTTTCTATTTTTGTCCTCTGCTTCTTCTTCATCATCATTCTTCCTCAATTTACATTTTTTTATCATAAATTTATCTTCTTGATCATGTTCTTTGTGGTTTCAGCTTCTTCTTCTTTTTCTTCTTCTTCTTCTTCTTCTTCTTCTTCTTCTTCTTCTTCTTCTTTTTGGTCATTTTACATCATTATCAGTCTTTTAATCCTCTTCATTAATCCTCTTCATTGTCTTTTTCTTCTTCCCGTTTTTTGTTTTTCTTTTTTAATCACAGCTCTTTTCTTTATCATGTTCTTTGTGATCCTTTCATTTCCTTCATTTCCGTCTTCTTCTTCTACATTATTACAATCATCTTTTTTTTTTATTTTTATTATATTTTATTATCTTTGTCATCATTTTTACTGTTATTATCCTCAATGCTGCCACTGTCTTTTTCATTTTTTATCATGAGCAGCCTTCTTTTCTTAAAATCACACACACACTCACACTCACACACACGCACACATATTAACATATTAACATATTAATATGGTCATACATTTAATAAATATTATAAGCTACATTCCCAAACATGCATCACACCTGCTCCCAGTATTATCATATACATATGTTTTTGAATTTTCTACTGAATTTTAAAGAACTGAAGACTGATTCATTCATAAACCGGAGGCTGCAAGACGAATATATGAATAATTTTATGAATATGACTATGTATGAATGATAGGACTATAGGACTATATGAATTATGTAACACTCTTTTACAAGAAACGTCAGTTCGGCCAGATCTCAAAACAACAGTGATGGATGACAGAGAAGATGTTTCTTGACTTCTGGCAGCACAGAATTGGTTCAGTGTGAATTATAATCATGAGGCAACAAGAGGTTCCTTTAATGGAAACATGTGAAAAAAACAGACAGTTAGATCCATATGTAAGCTGTTTGATGTTGAACTCACAAATGATTTAGATATGGTTAATAATGCATTTGCAGTGTAGGCAATAGCACTGATGGATAGGCATGTGGATGGATGGATGGATGGATGAATGGATAGATGGATTTATGTTTATGGAATTTAGCAGATGCTTTTATCCAAAGTGACTTCCATTCCTTAACTACAATCTCCCTGGAGCAACTCGGGGTTAAGGGTCTTGCTCAGAGACACAGTGGTGGTGCTGAAGGTAGGAGTCAAACCCATAACCTCTTGGACCAGAAGCAAGTATCCTTGATAGCTAGCCAGCTAGACAGACAGACAGACAGACAGACAGACAGACAGACAGACAGACAGACAGACAAATAGATAGAGAACTATGAATAAAATTTCATAAAGAGGCTTGCTATGAATTTCTGATCAGGATTTTGAGAAAAACACTTCAGAGATGATCCTGACACCAAAAACAGGTTCTCTACAGAGACAAAGTGAAGATCCTCCAAAAATAATTTGACCTGAAACTATTTCTTGTAATAGATCTGGAAAGCAGAAGTAGGCTTCATAAAGCATATTATATAATATATCTCAGGAGAGCCTGTGTCCATGGCAGCAGCGGTCCCTCAGAGAAGTTCGCCATACCAGCCAAACCACTCTGTTCTTTCGACACCCACTGGGGAATCTGTGGTGGGAATATGACAGCTTTATTAAGAGGAGGTCATTAATGTAGGAGAATAAATGGTTCTGGATTCTTCTCATCTGTAACTTTTTTGCCAGTTTTACTACTTTCTACTGAGAGCTCATTACAGTGCAGCTTGAAAGTAATTGGAAAATTATATTGTATTCCAGTGCATGAATTGAACCATGCTTCTGAGCTTTTAGAAATATTGGACTGGGTGGCGGTAGCTCAGTGGGTACCATACTTGCCTCCTGACCAAGAGGTCACAGGTTCGAATCCTACCTCCAGCACACCACCACTGGGTCCCTGAGCAAGACCCAGGGAGACTGTCCCCTGTAATTAGAGAATGGAAGTCGCTTTGGATAATGGCGTCTGATAAATGCCATAAATGTAAAATAAAACAAAGATCAAATTTAGATATAGCCAGCAGATTTCAGAGGATACCTTGTAACCTTTCATATTGTCAAGTCAAATAGAGCTTTATTGTCATCCCTGCCATATACGTATAATATATTGTCCTCCTGGACCAGAGGTGCAACATAGAACACAAGAAAATCAGAATCAGAATTGCGTTTATTGGCCAAGCATGTGAGCAAACACATACAAGGAATTTGATTCCGGTAGATCCGGTGTCTCTCAAGTACAACAGTATAAAAAACAACAACAATATTAAAGGATACAATGAACAATGAGCAAATATAATGAGCAAATATAATATACAATAATATACAATCTACAATATGAATACATAATATGGATTTAAATTTATAAATATAAAAGTATTTTTGTACATATATGTTTATACTAAATACACATATAAATATATCTATGAATATACTTGTGTGTATATATATGCGTGTATAAATGAACAATGAACAATACAATATAATAAACAATCTAAATCTTATATACAGAAAAAATACAATATTACAGAAGTATATGTAATATACTATGTAATTAACCTACATATCTATAAATGTATTGATTTTACAGAATACATTTCTCTCAATACTGAAAAAACTGACGAGATAACCAGGGTTTTAAAAAAATCGTCATATTTAGTACTTGGTTGGTACTTGCGTGCAGTCGCTGACAGTCTGTGACCCACAGACCTCAGCAGACGCCGAGTTTCTCTCAGGTGATGCTGATTTGTGCTCAGCAGCCCTTCAGTCCAAAACCAATCTGCTGAAGTAAAAAGCCTGAACAACAAAAACTGAACCATCCAGCTACACAACAACATCTGAGGTCTAGATGGTCAGTTGTTCAAGGCCTTCTTTCAAAACTTTTAATTGCGTATTTCCCAAGAAACTGCTTTTAGACCTTCAATGGCCAGGAGATGATTCTCTATTTCATTTATTAGTCAGTCAGTTTGATCAGCCCAATCAAACCCGCACATTTGAAGCTGCTGTTTGCATGCAAATAAAGCTCGTTGGTGTGAGGTCTAGTACAAATACCACATAAGAAACGTTTTGCTTAACAGTTAAAACATTCACTGCTGACTTTTAGAAATGATAGTTTCACTCTTTATAATGGAATTTTAGTTTTTTGACCTTTTTTGGTGGTGCTTTAAATATTGCATGCAGAAATGAATCATTTTTGACTTATGGAGGAATATTAGCAGGGTATTACATAAAACATACATTTACAAAAAGAAAGAACAAAGGAAAAAAGGAATCAGACTAATTAAACATATATTTACCCCTGAGGCCCACTCATAACATTTGAGTGATTTAATGCGCCTAAACATTCCTAGTTAATTTTATACAACAATTTTCCGACCTCTTTTAATCCCTTACATTAAAGTTTTTTTGTCACTATGTCTTATGTAAATGAGCTGTGCTCTGATTGGCTGCGCTTTATTGCGGCTCATTTTTTTTCATTGATTTAAGATTTGGGATTGGGTCCTTCATGAAATGGGAAATTACTTTCAAGTTTTTGCTTGAAATTTTGTATGGAAATTGTCAAGGCTGAGGGGGCTAGCCCTCCTCAGTCCTGAGCTACCTCGGGGCATGGACCAGACGTCAGACCAGAACTCCATGCTG